>JAQQPU010001695.1:39069-77490 GCA_029168905.1 Artemia sp. Kazakhstan ARC1039 | reverse complement strand
TGGTTTCTGAGGCAACACCTATATTTTAGACAATTGCCTTATCTCGAGACTAGTTTGTTAGGAATGTGTCCTTGCTAATTAAAAAATCAGATGCTAAACTCAGAATTAATTGATTGGCATATGGTTTTATATGATTTTGTGTAAAATCTAACTCTGTTTGCAAAAAAGGGATAAGGGATTCGCGAATTGGACTCTATGACCAATATTAATTGAATAATAGGGGGAAAATAAACAGAGCTAGATAAAATTTGCGAATTGGATCATATGAAGGTGGAGAAAAAGGGTTAAACTGATTAGCAGTTGAGGTAACCCCGAAGGGCTTGTTAGCTCAGGCAATTTGTTATAAATTTGAAACAACATTAATCTATGAAAATAGTTAACGATGGTAGAATGACATTGTGAGTTGACCTAGCTTTACCTATCCGATGTGTTCTGTATAATACACAAGTGGTGTTTGAAAAGTGTTGTCAATTTAAAATAGGATCTAACGTTATAGTATACTAAAAAGCTGATACTAAGAGAGATGTAGATGACAAGAAAAGAATTTTAATAATGAAATTCAGAACAACCCTTAGAAATCCTTGCAAATAAAGTAGTAAGGTGTATGTGAGTATGAACCTTCAAGGATCATAAGCACCAACGATCCTAACCACAAGAGACCTCAACCCCCAAAGGTCCCCTATCCCCAAACTCCAAGGGGGCTCCCTCGCCCCAACTCCCCCCCCCCCCATTTTTTGGAATTTTTTTTGAAGTTTTTTTTAACTTTTTTTAACATGTTTTTTAACATATTTTTTCAACTTTTTTTTACATGTCTTCGAATGAGATGAAACCTAATTAAAACATTGAAAAATCACATTTAATATTTTCCAAACTCAAAATGAGAATGGTATGGATATGTTAGTCATGACCTTTACTATTAGAAAAATAATGTTTGTAGTAGCACTTTTTTTTATTGGACAAAATGTTTTGTTTTTTTTACTTCGAAATTATTCAACTTTTATCTACGTATCTTAAAATAACATGAAATATGCTTATGGCTCTAACAATTGTACTCTATGCTTGCTCAGGGACGCGATAGGGCTTTCCCACTGGTACTTTATGGCGGGTTATCGACAGTACCTAGTCTATTGTATTTATTAAATCAGTATTTTTTACGCAGTGGAACGATAAACACATAAGTCATATCTTTAAAAAAGTGAAGATGGAGCATTTTAATAAAGTGTGTTCACATGACAATGTTATTGTAGCATTGAATGCCGACAAGGAGACGTATTTAAACTATGAAACAAGTACAAGTGGTAGCACTATTGGAAATGTATGCATGCATTGTCATGACAGTAAGGAATTAAATTTCTTTGGAGTACCGAAAAAATTCAACTCTTATATTGGTGGATATGCAAGATTGAGATCTCCAGAGATGATTGCACTCAAAGAGAATGCCAACATAAAAATAATCGTTGATGATAGAGGACAACTCCTTACTACTGTTGCAGGTAACACATTACCTACTGATACATCCTATCGTCAGCTTTCGGGTATTAGCATTCAACGGAAGGTCAAAAAAAGAAAGGTCTACTCTTCTACTAATATTTTAAACCATTTCTTGTCTACGTGTCGAAACTGTTACCTGTGTAAAAATAATGTGATAATAGACAGTGAAACTGCCAGAAAAATAAAAAGGGCAATGGCAGAAAATATCACTATGGAATATAAAGATGAATAGCTGAAAAACAAAATACCAGCAAACGTTACTGCCATTGATCAAACAGTCAATGAACCAAATAATACCAAAGACGAAAAGCATTTTGAGCCTGTCGATGACACATCAGTAAAAATTGTGTATGACTCAAAATAGAATAATGATTATTCTACTGATTACGAACTAAGAGAAGACAATAGCTACAATATCAAGAGAGAACATGGTGAACTATTTTATGGAACAGATTCAAAATGTGCAGAGTTGATCATTGATATTAATAATGTATCATAATATATTTTTGTATTAATATTCTACATAGCATTATTTCATTAAAAATATATTATACATTACATTGTTATTTGTTCATTATTTTTAGAGTATGCTAACATATCAAACGTTTAGAATGTTTATTAACACATCGAAGATGTAAGAAAAGGAATTTACATACATCTATTGTCAGACACATGCGATAACATTGACAAAATCTAGGTATCAGAATGAATAAATTCTTTATCAACATCCGTTGTTGGATATGGCATTATGAAAAAATTGTAAGTAAGTAAAAAACTCTTTCTTGAAGTCACCTCTTGGATACACAATGCAAAAACCTCATTTAAGAAATTAGGAGACAAATTGTAAGTAAGTAACAAACTCTTTCTTGAAGTCACCTCTTGGATACACAATGCAGAAATTTCATTTAAGAAATTATGAAAAAATTTTAAGTAAGTAGCAAATTCTTTCTTTAATTCGCCTCCTGAATAAATAAAAAAGACATTTCATTCAAGAAATTAGGACAAAATTCTAAGTAAGTAGCAAACTCTTTATTGTTTTTACCTCTTGGATACACGATGCAGAAATTTCTTTCAAGAAATTATGAAAAAATTGTAAGTAAGTAACAAACTCTTTCTTGAAGTCACCTCTTGGATGCACAATGCAGAAATTTTATTTAAGAAATTATTAAAGAAAATGTAAGCAAGTAGCAAATTCTTTCTTGAACTCGCATCCTAGATAAACAAAAAAGACATTTCATTCAAGAAATTATGACAAAATTCTAAGTAAGTAACAAACTTTATTGTTTTCACGTCTTGGATACACGATGTAGAAATTTCTTTCCAGAAATTATGAAAAAATTCTAAGTAAGTAACAATCTCTTTCTTGAAGTCCCCTCTTGGATACACAATATGGAAATTTCATTCAAGAAATTATGAAAATATTTGTAAGTAAGTAACAAACTCTTTATTGATTTCACCTCTTGGATACACAATACAGAAATTTCATTCAATAAATTATGAAAAAATTGTACATAAGTAAAAAACTCTTTCTTGAAATCACCTCTTGGATACACAATGCAGAAAGTTGATTTAAGAAATTAGGAAAAAATTGTAAGTAAGTAAGTAACAAACTCTTTCTTGAATTCGCCGTTTGGATGCACAATACAGAAATTTAATTCAGGAAACTATGAAAAAAAATTTTAAGTAAGTAACAAACTCTTTCTTGAAGTCACTTCTTGGATACACAATGCAGAAATTTCATTTAAGAAATTATGAAAAAAATTGTAAGTAAGTAGCAAATTATTTCTTGAATTCACCTCCTGGATAAACAAAGAGGACATTTCATTCAAAAATTATGAAAGAATTCTAAGTAAGTAACAAACTCTTTATTGTTTTCACGTCTTGGATACAGGATGTAGAAATTTCATTCCAGAAATTATGAAAATATTTGTAAGTAAGCAACAAACTCTTTATTGATTTAACCACTTGGATACACAATACAGATATTTCATTCAAGAAATTATGAAAAAATTGCAAGCAGGTAACAAACTCTTTATTGTTTTCATCTCTTGGATAAACAGTACAGATATTTCATTCAAGAAATTATGAAAAAATTGCAAGTAAGTAACAAACTCTTTCTTGAAATCACCTCTTGGATAGACAATGCAGAAACTTCATTTAAGAAGTTATGAAAAAAAATTGTAAGTAAGTAAGTTAGTAAGTAAGTAAGTAACAAATTCTTCCTTGAATTCGCCACCTGGATGAACAAAAAAGACATTTCATTCAAGAAATTATGCCAAAATTCTAAGTAAGTAACAAACTCTTTCTTGAATTCACCGTTTGGATGCACAATACACAAATTTAATTCGGGAAATTATGAAAAAAACTGTAATTAAGTAACAAACTCTTTCTTGAATTCTCCTCCTAGATACATAATACAAAAATTTCATTCAATCAATTATGAAAAAAATTGCAAGTAAGTAAAAAGCTCTTTCTTGAAGTCACCTTTTGGATACACAATGCAGAAGCTTCATTTAAGAAATTAGTAAAAAATGTAAGTAAGTAAGTAAGTAACAAACTCTTTCTTGAATTCGCCGTTTCAATGCATAATACAGAAATTTAATTCAGGAAATTATGAAAAAAAAATTGTAAGTAAGTAACAAACTCTTTCTGGATGTCACCTCTTGGATACACAATGCAGAAATTTCATTAAAGAAATTATGAAAAAAATTTAAGTAAATACCAAATTCTTCCTTGAATTCGCCACCTGGATAAACAAAAAAGACATTTCAGTTAAGAAATTATGGAAAATTTTAAGTAAACTCTTTATTGTTTTCACGTCTTAGATACACGATGCAGAAATTTCATTCAAGAAATTATGAAAAAATTCTAAGTAAGTAACAATCTCTTTCTTGAAGTCCCCTCTTGGATACAAAATACGGAAATTTGATTCAAGAAATTATGAAAATATTTGTAAGTAAGTAACAAACTCTTTATTGATCTCACTTCCTGGATACACAATACAGAAATTTCATTCAATCAATTATGAAAAAATTGTAAGTAAGTAAAAAACTCTTTCTTGAAGTCACATTTTGGATACACAATGCAGGAATTTCATTTAAGAAATTATGAAAAAAATGTAAGTAAGTAGCAAATTCTTCCTTGAATTCGCTATCTGGATAAACAAAAAAGACATTTCATTTAAGACATTATGAAAAAATTGTAAGTAAACTCTTGATTGTTTTCGCGTCTTAGATACACGATGCAGAAATTTCATTCAAGAAATTATGAAAGAATTCTAAGTAAGTAACAATCTCTTTCTTGAAGTCCCCTTTTGGATACACAATAGGGATATTTCATTCAAGAAATTATGAAAATATTTGTAAGTAAGTAACAAACTCTTTATTGATTTCACCTCTTGGATATACAATACAGATACTTCATTCAAGAAATTATGAAAAAATCGCAAGTAAGTAACAAACTCTTTATTTTTTTCACTTCTTGGATATACAATACGAAAATTTCATTCAATAAATTATGAAAAAATTGTAAATAAGTTACAAACTCTTTCTTGAAGTCAACTCTTGGATACATAATGCAGAAACTTCATTTAGGAAATTATGAAAAAATTGTAAGTAAGTAAGTAACAAATTCTTTCTTGAATTCGCCTCTTGGATAAACAAAAAGACATTTCTTTCAAGAAATTATGACAAAATTCTAAGTAAGTAACAAACTCTTTCTTGAATTCGCCGTTTGGATACACAATATAGAAATTTAATTCAGGAAATTATGGAAAAATTTTGCAAACAAACTCTTTCTTGAACTCACTTCCTGGACAGACAATACAGCAATTTCACTCAAGAAATTATGAAAAAATTGTAAGTAAGTAACAAAATATTTCTTGAATTCTCCTCCTGGATACACAATACAGATATTTTATTCAAGAAAATATAAACATTTGTAAGTAAGTAACAAACTCTTTCTTGAATACACCTCGTGGATACACAATACGGAAATTACATTCAAGAAATTATGAAAAAATTGCAAGTAAGTAACAAACTCTTTCTTGAATTCTCCTCCTGGATACACAATACAGACACTTCATTCATGAAATTATGAAAAAAATGGTAAGTAAGTAACAAAATCTTTCTTGAATTCACCTCTTGGGTACACAATACGAAAATTTCATTCAAGAAATTAGGAAAGAATTGTAAGTAAATAAGTAACAAAATCTTTCTTGAATTCAACTCATGGATACACAATACAGAAATTTCATTCAAGAAATTATAAAAAAAATTGTAAGTAAATAAAAAACTCATTGGATACATCAGATAACATACATAAGATCCAAGTCCTATTTAATTTGACTTTATGCATCATTACGTTGAATTTAGGTTAGACCGGTTATAGATAGCAGCACACCCGCTCAGACACACAGTCATAGTGAGAGAGACATGCAAAAAAGTTGGGTTAATTCAGGTTCACTTAGAGTGGCCCTACTCTAAGTGAACCTGAATTAACCCATCTTTTTTGCATGTCTGAGCGGGTGTGCTGCTATCTATAACCGCTCTAACCTAAATTCATCTTATGTATGTTATCTGATGTATCCAATGAGTTCTTTATTTACTTACAATTTTTTCATAATTTCTTGAATGAAATTTCTGTATTGTGTATCCATGAGTTGAATTCAAGAAAGATTTTGTTACTTACTTACTTACAATTCTTTCTTAATTTCTAGAACGAAATTTCCGTATCGTGTACCCAAAATGTGAATTTAAACAAGAGTTTGTTACTTACTTACCATATTTTTTTATAATTTCCTGAATTAAGTGTCTTTATTGTGTATCCAGGAGGAGAATTCAAGAAAGAGTTTGTTACTTACTTGCAATTTTTTCATAATTTCTTTAATGAAATTTCCGTATTGTGTATCCAAGAGGTGTATTCAAGAAAGAGTTTGTTACGTACTTACAATTTTTTATAATTTCTTGAATAAAATATCTGTATTGTGTATCCAGGAGGAGAATTCAAGAAATAGTTTGGTACTTACTTACAATTTTTTCATAATTTCTTGAGTGAAATTGCTGTATTGTCTGTCCAGGAAGCGAGTTCAAGAAAGAAGTTTGTTTGCAAATTTTTTCCATAATTTCCTGAATTAAATTTCTATATTGTGCATCCAAACGGCGAATTCAAGAAAGAGTTTGTTACTTACTTAGAATTTTGTCATAATTTCTTGAAAGAAATGTATTTTGGTTTATTCAAGAGGCAAATTCAAGAAAGAAATTGTTCCTTACTTACTTACAATTTTTTCATAATTTCCTAAATGAATTTTCTGCATTGTGTATCCAAAAGGTGACTTCAAGAAAGAGTTTGTTACTACTTACAATTTTTTCATAATTTATTAAATGAAATTTCAGTTTTGTATATCGAAGAGGTGAAAACAATAAAGTTTGTTACTTATTTGTGAATTTTTAATAATTTCTTGAATGAAGCATCTGTATTGTGTATCCAAGAGGTGAATTCAATAAAGAGTTTGTTACTTACATACAAATATTTTCATAATTTTTTTTGATGAAATATCCGAATTGTGTATTCAAGAGGGGACATCAAGAAAGAGATTGTTACTTACTTAGAATTTTTTCATAATTTCTTGAATGAAATTTCTGCATCGTGTATCTAAGACGTGAAAACAATAAAGAGTATTCTTACAATTTTTTCATAATTTCTTAAATGAAATGTCTTTTTTGTTTATCCAGATGGCGTATTCAAGGAAGAATTTGCTACTTACTTACATTTTTTCATAATTTCTTAAATGAAATTCCTGCATTGTGTATCCAAGAGGTGACCTCAAGAAAGAGTTTGTTACTTACTTACAATTTTTTTTCATAATTTCCTGAATTAAATTTCTGTATTGTGTATCCAAGAGGTGAAATCAATAAAGAGTTTGTTACTTACTTACAAATATTTTCATATTTTCTTTAATGAAATTTCCGTATTGTGTATCCAAGAGGGGATTTTGTCATAGTTTTTTGAATGATATGTCCTTTTTGTTTATCCAGGAGGTGAATTCAAGAAAGAGATTGTTACTTACTTTGAATTTCTTCATAATTTCTGGAATGAAATTTCTACATCATGTATCCAAGACGTGAAAACAATAAAGAGTTTGTTACTTACTTAGAATTTTGTTATAATTTCTTGAATGAAATGTCTTTTTTGTTTATCCAGGATGCGAGTTCAAGAAAGAACTTGCTACTTACTTACATTTTTTTCATAATTCCTTAAATGAAATTTCTGTATTGTGTATCCAAGAGGTGACTTTAAGAAAGAATTTGTTACTTACTTACAATTTTTTCGTAATTTCTTGAAAGAAATTTCTGTATCGTGTATCCAAGAGGTAAAAACAATAAAGAGTTTGTTACTTACTTAGAATGTTGTCATAATTTCTTGAATGAAATGTCTTTTTTATTTATTCAGGAGGCGAATTAAAGAAATAATTTACTTACTTTACTTTTACTTTCGGCGGGAACCAGACGATGAACTGTCCTGCCCGGCACCAAAGGATCTTGGGATGACTTCCGATGACCACTTGGACCTGACGGCTGCAGCTTCTCCGGCGATCTTCAGCCAGTCTTTGTCCCATCTCCGACCGTGTCTCTTGAATCCTCCCCACGGTTCCAGGTCCTCCTTGAATTTTTGCCACAGGTTCTTCTTTTGTCCTCCTGGTTTACATTTCCAGGAGGGGGCTGGTTCGAAGACAAGGACGTCTAGACATATCGTGCCTTCGGGACGGCGCAATGTGTGGCCGAGGAGCTTCAGGTGACGTCTTTTAATGATAAGCGATGGCTCTTCTGATTGGCCACAGCGACTCCTTACTTCACTATTGGAAATCATGTCCCATCTCTTAATGCGGAGGATGTAACAAAGGCAGCGGTGGTCGAACACGTCCAAAGTTCTCGCGTCTTCAGTCTTGATCGGCCATGTCTCGCAAGCATACAGTAGTACTGCTCGAACAGTTGCACCACAGATTCTGACTTTTGTTTTGGTTGAGATCTCCTCTCTGGTCCATAATGCTTTTTTCAGACTAGTAAAGACTCCCCAGGCTTTTGCTATGCGGGCAGAGATCTCCCTTTCAGCTCCGCCATCTGGTGTTATGGTAGAGCCAAGATACTTGAATTCTTCGACGTTTTCTATTGGCTCACCGTCGAGGGTAACTTGGCAAGGAGCAGGTTGGTTGAGAGCTAATACTTTAGTCTTTGCGCCACTGATAGCCAGTCCGATGCGCTTTGAGACCTCATAGGTATCGTCGATCATGCCTTGTAAGCTGTCGGCGGTAGTTTCAAGCTCAGAAACATCGTGCGCGAAGTCCAGATCTGTCAGGGGCTGAAGGAAACCAGCTATTTGTCCGAAAACTATTCCACTGTGGTTTCTCATTGCATTATACATGATCCAGTCTATAGCGTAGTTGAATAATATAGGCGAATGGCGGCATCCCTGCTTTACCCCAAACTCCACTGGAAACTTAGGGTTGTCATTGCCGGAAACACGGACGCAAGTCTCAGTGTCCTTATACACACTTCGGAGTATCTCAATGAGCTCCTGTGGCGCACCGTCTTCAGCCATAATTCTCCATAGCTCCTCTCTGATGAGAGAGTCGAAGGTAGCTGCAAAGTCAATAAAGGTGATGAGAAGGGGTAGATGAAACCTGTTGTACTGCTGAAGGATGAGGCGAATCGTCAATATCTGTTCTGGACAGCCTCTGCCTGATCTGAAGCCTGCTTGTTCAGGACGGGTTAACTTGTCACTTGCGTCTTTGAATCGATTCCAAAGAATGACGCAGAAGATCTTCATGGCATGGTCGATCAGGGAGATACCTCTATAATTTCTGCAAATGGCCTTATCTCCTTTTTTGTATAGCGGAACGAGGACTGATACTTTCCAGTCTTTTGGGAAGGTCTTCGTCGTCCACACCTGGACAAACAGGTCGGTTAGGTGGCATAGTAGAGTTGGTGAGGACTTGAACATTTCAGAAGGGATCCCATCCTCTCCAGGAGTTTTATTGTTTTTATGCACTTCAGCACTTTTTGTACGTCCGCAATACTTGGCGGATCGAGGTTTATTGCGTAGGGATCTCTAGCAGCACTCGAGAAGGCAGGTAGATCGCATGGGGGTTTGACAGGGTTCAGTAGCTCAGAAAACTGCTCTCACCAGCGTTCCATGCGTCCTTCTTCTGTTTGGATGAGTTCTCCAGACTTATCTTTCAGTGTGTCAACCGTTACAGGAGCTTTTCCTGTCGCTTCTTTCAGGAGTTTGAACATTTTCCTGCTGTTGTGGCTCCTGGACGCTTGTTCCAACTCATTTGCCAGATCTGACCAGTACTGTTCTCTGTCCCGTTTCAGTGACTGTTTAATATATTTTAAAGTTTTTTTTTGGCTTCTTTATAGAACATATGTCATGTAGGCTAAGGCTGAACTGCTGCTTTTTTATTGCTTTTGGCTGCTCTTTTGGATATTATTCATTTTTTCTTTTGGGGATTCATTCCAAAATATAAACTGATAAATACCTAATATCAGTCAAATTATAAACTGCATCTAAAAGGAGTAAATTTATCAAACTGAATGAACACTTATCATGATGAACACTTCACATGAGAAAACATCAATTACAATGAAACAAAACACACTTAACGGTTTATTCAGTATGAAGAAAAATGAAGTGCCAGCTATTTTCTTAGGTAAAAAATGAAAAGCACATCCGTTTTAAATGTAATTAAATGAAATAATATGCAGACTGAAGTAGCTCCAGGAAGATGTTGAGATTTTCATCCTAGTTCGTCACTTTTAATCCAAACAAAATATTAGGACATTTAGTATCAGTTATTGAGTTTAAGCTTTGATTTCCAAATGCTCACAAAAATTACCAAATTTAAGAAAGTCGCCACAATAAGTCACCTGTGGTCAAAATATTCAAAGACTCCTCTTTGATCCCCACCCAGGCTTAAAGCTTCTGCTATGGTCATTTCCATGGAAATCTCCAAAGAGTTTCTTTTTAAAATAGCTGTCAAGTGTAGCTAGGGGCATTTAGCCTTTTTTGCTTTTCATCAAAGCTTTGAAAAAAGTGTTATAATATTCCAAATGGTACATTTTTGCATATTTTTGGCAATCATTTGTGGGGTGAGCGAATTTTTTAAACCACTGTAGATACGTAAGAACGTTGCAATATCTAGTATACTGAGGTCATAAGACTGTCAAAGACTACTCCTTGAACCTCCCAAATTGAAAGCTTTTATTATGACCTGGCCTTTTAATGTAACTTGGGCACTGGACCAGGCACCCCTGCTTTCAAAAAAAAAATCGAGATATTATCATTTAAAAATGATAGCTCACCCCCCCCCCCCTCTAGATACCACCTTGATAGGATTCCGTCTCTGCTTTCATTAGAAAAATAATTTACTTAATAGTTAACTAGGTCAAACAAACACGCAAAATAACGTTAAACAGCTTAGTTTTCCTTGAAAAAAAATTGAGGTTATGATTAAAGGGGTACATAGCCAACAACAAAAATGTCAAAATTATTCAGATATACCTCAAATTATTGGAAAACTGAGTCATAGATTCGCCGTGGCTCTGAATAAGATCCAAAGAATCTAATTAAAAGGGAGCACACACAAACACCAAATTAGGCCAGTAGCCTAAGAGAAATCGCAAAATACCAAGGACAATGAACAAGTCCTAATGGAGGGCCCTGGGTCAATCGAAAATATTTCAATGGTTTCCCAGGGAATTTGATATCATTTTCTTCTGTCTCCACTTTAAATGAAAAAAATAATTATCTTTTTGGCATCCCTGCTTTCAATAAAAAAATGAGGTATTAGCATTCAAAAATGATAGCCCCCTATCCCCCTCCCCTATAGGCAATAATTTCCAATTTATTTATGAATCATATTTTTGGGGTAACTTCCGGTTCAATATTTAATTCCCCAACCTTGTACATAGCTTAGTCTATAGCTAAATTTCGTCTCAATAGAAGGGCCTTTCTTTTTTTTTGGGGGGGGGGGGAAATGTTTCCGAAAGAAGATTGTATTATCTATCAGGTGTTCAACAATTGAGTATTAAACATTAAGAAAATCTTATCTAAAAACAGCAAAAAAAATCTGCAAACTTATAATTCAGCTGTAGAAACAATCTGTCGGCAGTCAATTTCAAAATTCAACTGAAGGCTCAAGCTGTATAGTAGTGAAAGCGTTCTATAATTCTATTCAACTTGAAAATAAAATTCTTGACTACTAATGGTGTAAGAAGTAGCGATTGGGAAACTGCATTCGAAATGATTTAAACTCATTTCATAAAGACGATACTTTTGTTGTCAACACATGAAGAACTGTGTATATTGCAATATTTGTAATTGCATATTGCATCCGTCGTTTTTTTATGCAAAGTAACAACAGCGACGAAAATTAATAAACAAGAGAGCAGTGAAGAATTAGGGTATGCAAAAGTAATATTTGGTAGGGAAAGTCACTGGTGATAAAAAGCTAGGGGTGGTACCGTGATTGCGTGATTTTGGTGATTCGGGGAACCAAATTTTTTTTCGGGGTGACGTATAGATTTTCGGGGAAATACCCGAGAATTCGGGGATAGTGAAATCCCTGCTTGATTTCTAATCAGGAAAATCGAAATACTAAACCACACGAGAAGGAAAAGCGCGACTTTGCGGTTGACGCAATAAAGAATTGCCGCAAAATGAATTTAAAGTCAACCAAACGCCGCCACCTCTGCCAGTGGTGGCGCGCCTGCAGCGTGCCGGCGGCGTTACGACACTTCGGCGGCGTTTGACCGGGCCTCTCGTCGGGGGCGTTCGGTCGATCCGTCGATGTTACACCGGGGTCTATATAAAACCCGCTGATTACGGTTACATCCATGAATAGGTACCTCGAAGGGTGCTTGAGCATTAATAAGGATCTGAAATATCAAACAGAACAATCTAGTGAGTTTTACTTGCAGCTCATTATATTTTAATCCTCTTGGCTTAACCTAAATTAAATACTTAAATTAAGTACTTAAAATAAGATATTCTCGCAATATGATGGTTACAACTTTTCTTTTGCTGTTAAAACTATTGGTTTGCTATTTTATACTATAAAATATTTTTCATAAATAAATTTTTAAAAATAGCAAAATCTTAAGTGAAATACAGCTTTGAAAGTGATAAGTTCTTTGAAATTTCCCCATACATGGTTCTATTTGTGGAAGTTCTATCACCGTATATTAAAATTTCAAAGATCCAATTCTTATAAGAGTAGTATCTATATACACACTCCAGAACTAGATGGTATAAAGCGACCAATCCCTCTATATTATAGACCTATAAGGCGATCAAACACGTTATATTTGGAACTAGGGACGAGATTGTATAATCAGACGGGTTTAGAAACAGGTTTCTAAGCCAAAACTTTTGATCGTCACATTACGTATTCAAAAGATTTATTGTGCCTTCTGTAAAAAATACTGGTTTCAGTCATAGGGTAAGAAAATCATGGTCTTAGCATAAATAATGTTTTTTACTAAAGATACATCCAAGACGCGCATGTTTCTGACTCAAAAATTGTCAGACACTAATAACCTCTAGGCTGAAGGTACCTTGCATCTTGTCTAGAATTGACTGGCATATGGTGTTAAATCATTTACCAAAAAAAACTCTATTTGCGAAAAAGGGTATATCATTTGCGAATTGGACTGTACGAACGATATTAATTGTTGATCGAATAATAGGAGTGTGAATGATCCTAATTTGCGAATTGGATCATATGGAGGTAGTAAAAAAGGGCTAAACTGATCACCAGTTAAGGTAATTGCGAAAGGTTGTTAACTCAGGCAATTTGTTATAAATTTGGAAGAGCATCAATCTATGGGAATGGTTAACGATGATAAAATGGTATCGTGAGTTGACCTACCTTAAATTCACCGATGTGTTCTGTATAATACACAAGTACCGTTTGAACATTGTTGCCAATATAAAATATGGTCTAACGTTATAGTATACTAAAAAGTTGATACTAATAGAGATGTAGATGTCAAGAAAAGAATTTTAATAATAAAATTGAGAACAACCCTTAGAAATCCTTGCAAATCAAGTAGTGAGGTATACGTGAGTATGAACCGTCAAGGATCATAAGCACCAATGACCCTAACCATCAGTGACCTCCAGAAGGTCCCCTATCCCCAAACTCCAAGGTGGCCCCCTCCCCCAACTTTTTGACCCCCCTCCCCTAATTTGAATTTTTTTTTTTGAATTTTTAACTACTTTATTATTTTTTTTAACATGATATTTTTTTCAAATTTTTTTAACATCTCTTAGAATAACATGTAACATACTTAAAACATTAGAAAAATCACATTTAATATTTTCCAATTCAAAATGAGAATGATATATAAACGTTAGTCGTGACTTTTACTATTAGAAAAATATTGTTTGTGGTAGCACTTTTTTTATTGGACTAAATTTTTTTGCGGGGAATTTGAAATTATTCACCTTTTTTTTACGTATCTTAAAATGACATGAAATGTGCTTATGGATCTAACAATTGTACTCTATGCTTGCTCAGAGACACGATTCGGCTTTCCCACTGGTACTTTATGGCGGGTTATCGACACTACCTAGTTTATTGCATGTATTAAACCAGTATTTTTTACGCAGTGGAACGATAAACACATATATCATATCTTTAAAAAAGTGAAGATGGAGCATTTTAAGAAAGTGTGTTTACATGATAGTGTTATTGTAGCATTGAATGCTGACAAGGAGAAGTATTTAAACTATGAAATAAGTACAAGTGCTAGCACTATTGGAAACGTATGAGTGCATTATCATGACAGTAAGGAATTAAATGTTTTTGGAGTACCGAACAAATTCAACTCTTATGTTGGTGGATATGCGAGATTGAGATCTCCAGAGATGATTGCACTCAAACAGAATGCCAGCATAAAAATTATCGTTGATGACAGAGAACAACTCCTTGCTACTGTTGCAAGAAATACATTACCTACTGATACACCCTACATGGCATTATTTATTATTCTACATGGCATTATTTCATTAAAAATATATTATTCATTACATTGTTATGTGTTCATTATTTTTAGAGTATGCTAGCATATCAAACGTTTAGAGTGTCCATCAAAACATCGGAGATGTAAGAAAAGGAATTCGCATACATCAATTGTCAGACACATGGGTTAACATTAGATGTCAGAGGGTACCCGCTAGAAAAAAGGGTGAGGGGTTAGGAGGTAATTATTAAAACTTGTGTATTATACTGACCATATTCCAAGTAGTTGAAACATCTGGGAATTATACGTAAAATTGTGACACCTGTCTTGCCAAATCTTGCCAGGGATGGAATTTCGTCTAAAATTGTGACACCCGGTTAACAAAAGAGGAAATCGCCGTTAAACATTCTTCTTGAACCTATAGAAGAAAGAAGTAGTCCCTAGGGATGTTGTAGAACCTTTTATGGGGTTACTACTGGAGTACCCAAGGTACTCTCCTAGGTCCCCTCCTTTCTTCTGTTATGATAAATAGCCTTCCTAAGGAATTTTCCGACAGATGAAAATTTATGGATGACCTAACGCTTGGTGAAAGCTTATACCGAACCTTAGTAAGCAACCCTATGAGTATCCTTAATGATATTGCAGATGACGCTGCAGACTTAGACAGAAAAATAAATCCATGTAAATCTATGATAATACCAATATTTTTCCTTAAAATCTAACCCCTTTTCCTTAGACCTATCCCTCCAGATATTTATGTGCCTCCCTTTAAATTACTTGGGGTTATAACTTCCTCTAATTTAAAGTGGGATATCCACGTTAAAGATATTGTCCATAGAGCTAATACGTCCATGTCTCTCCTTGAGCTCTTGAATAAATTTAAAGTCCCCCCATCTTTTTTTAAAGGATATATACTTTCTTTGGCCGCCCGTACCTTGAATATGCTTGTCCGGTTTGGCATCCTGGCATCTCCTGTGATGAATCGGAAAAAATTGAATCCATTCAAAAAAGAGCCCTGAAAATAATTTTTAAAAAAGGTAATTTACCATACTCGCTCCTTCTAAAAAAGGCAAAGTTGGAAACTCTTGAGCACAGGAGAAAAACGTTGTGCCTCCGTTTTGCAAAAAATGCAATAGCCTTCACACGGAAAACATTTTCCCCAAAAGACACTCTCCATCCAGACACTGCCTGCCATGTACTGTTTCTGAACCCGTTCCTATCTTATCCCCCATCCGCTGCTTAACCTCCAGGTATGAAAAAACCTTTGTCCCCTTCATTACTGATAAAATAAACAGCTAGCTATCTCACTCTTTTTTAGTTTAGTTTTAGTTTTTACCTTTTTAACTTTCCGACATTTTGCCGCGTTTTTTTTTTACTCATGAATGGTTTTGCCTTTCTGATATTGTTGTTGTTGGCACTGCTCAGCCAGTTTTTTTAGTTGTTGTGCTTTTTTATGATTTTTTTTTTTTGGGGGGTTTTATGACTCCGAAATGTGAATTTGGTCCTTCAGGGCTTGTGTTAGACATTTTTTTAAAATAAATATCTTATCTGATCTAAAAGACTGCAAGTGTATCCAAGCTGTCAAAGACCATAGATAAAATTTTTTGAGAATGATATCAAGCTTTATTTTTCAGGTCAACTTTATTTTTAAGGAGGTATAAACTCAAATTAAACGATAACATTTTGTGTCAGAATTAAAAATTGTTGAAAAAGTTTCTGCATTATACAAACATCAAGTCAAGCATCAAGACGTCGTTTAGAAAAAAACGACGAAAAGACATAAAATATTTTTCCCATGAAAAACACTGTCAATTAAAAACGAACAAACATTAATTTAAAAACCTTCTTCGACAAAACAGGTCTTTCAAAGAAAAGTCAAGAGCTCTAGTAAGCCAAAAATGAGCAGAAATAAATTCAAATAACCTTCCAAGGATTAAAACTACCACAAATCCCCGTCAGTAAATAAATGAAACTCAACACGACCACAAATTAGAATAAACAACCGAGTCAAACTCAAAAAGAGCAAAAAGTATCATGAGTAGGCCCTTGCCTTCTCAAGACCGGAACGTAACCTACACCTCACCAAAAACAAAATAGATTGAAAATTTTTCACTTTTTTTACTTTAATAAATAAAAACTTTATTAAAACCAAAAAAAATAAATGTCAGTATATGTATATAAATTGACAATCCATTGTCATTACTTTTTGTTTTGTTTTTTCAGTAGAGTGCATAATTATGTTCTGGTTTTTAAGGCATGGGGCTTGTTAGAGCTTTCGTATTGTTTTTTTATAAACGCCACCTGCCGGGTGGACCCGGCACTTCTGTATATGGCTTCTATAGTCTATATTTATTCTCACTGTCGCTTATCTTCTACCCACAGACGTGAGCCTCTTCTTGATGTTACGACGTCACCACAGGTTCGGTACAAACACCCTGGAAAAAATACAGATTCTTCCTTAAAGTCCTTAAAGTAGCTTTGTCACGTTTGATGGTCTAGGTTTTTCGTTTGTCCTCTAGTCATTAAAACTATTGTCTTTACTTGCTCTACTTACTTAAAGCATTATGAAACTACTTAAAACGCCTTATGTAAATATAATAAATACACTTGGTATTTTATGCTTAGGTATGCTCCTTTTATAATGTCGTATGTCGTCATAGATATAAAAACGATATGTTCACTCTTCGGGGGTGGGAATATAATTTATACTCTTGAAATGTACTCATAAATGTGACGTCAATCATATGATTTTTCTTGGCAAATATTTGTTTCTTTTGTAATTTTGCCTGCGTCATAGACACTGGAAACGATACAACCACTACTGATGCAGATACGACGTGCGTATGCTTTTCGGATGTATTCATAAATATGACGTCACTTACATAAATATTTTTTTCCCATAATTGAGGTTTTTAACGAATTTTCTCAAACTTCGGACATATATAGATCGTTTTTTAGGCCAAAAAATCCCAGGATTCCAATTTTCTCGAAAAAATATGAAGCCGTTTTCGAGAAAAAATAAATAGATACATAAATAACTACACAACTATTGCTCGTTTATAAAGATAGTATATATATAATATTTTTTGTTGTTCAGAAAAGTATTTCTGCAATAGGGCGGGAGCAATAAAAACTAAAACACTAATAAAATAATGTTAATACAATATATTTTCAAACAGAGATGTAAAAATTGAATTGCAAAGAAGCATTTAGAATTGGGGATAGAGTTGACATTCCTCTTCGGTTGATATCTTGGCTGATTTAATAGCCGCTTCTATGTTAGGGTACATTCCGGGCTGACTGAACTCGGGAGCAAATGGTCTAACGCACACACCGTTGCCAGCAAAGCTTTCTTTACTGAAAAAAAAAGATCAGTCAAAAACACCGAATGTTAAAATAACATACAACAGCAATTCACGCTGGAGAGTTCTTATAGACTGAATTATTGACTGAAAAAATATTTCTTTTTGAATAATACATTCTAACGGTGCTACTGAGGGTTTTTTGGAGTAAAGTTGGCTGAATATTTAAAACTCATCATTTGTTTACAAACTAATCATTTAAAAAAATTTTTTGACTTTCTAAAAATAAATCCAGACGTACATCTGCTTGTTTTAGTTTGTATTTTTTATACTAAAGTGCGAATTTGGCCCACTTGAGTTTGTGATAAACATTTCTTAGAGATAGAAACCTTATTCTATCTTATGTTTTTGATATCCTGCCAGGAACGTGTTTTTTTTTTTAATGGGATATTTTTTTGGTGGAAAAAAAACCTTATCAGAATACTTAGGATTTGACACTGTGTTTAAGTTTGTAGCTTAGAATAGAAATTTAGGAGCTAAACATAAAGTGTGAGCCGATTTACTTTAAGGCATCGAATTTGCTATCAGTAATTATGTGGCCCAGATTTTAAGCCCTGAAGTTTTTCAAAATGGATGGTTTTCCTTCGATGAAAAAGTCCAGAAAAATTTTTCAAGCATTGTGTGTTGTTGTTGCCTAGCACATAAAACAGGTGATATTTATTTTGTACCCCTTGCTGTTTTCCCTGGTATAGGCCTATTACATGTACGTATCTTAACCCAGAAGGCAAATGATATCTCACCAGTTTCTTGAATGGAAAGCGAAACATCAGAGAAATAAACGTTTGAATAGTTTTATGTTGTTTTATTACGAAGTTTTCGAGCACTCTTCAAAATCTCCTGTACCATTTCTTTACATATTTCTTCAACTTTAATGTCTTGTTTTGTAGAGTTCGCTTAAGATTACTGAAATTTCTGGATTTAAAAATGTAACACTCAACAAGTTGGTTGCAACAAGTTCAAAAAGGTCCAAGTCTAGAACGTAGAACTCTGTGTCTAGGACTACAAGTTTTACTAATCAGAAATCTCTTTTGTCACTAAATTTATCATCCACGCTCCACAGGGTCATTAACAAATTTTTGTGTCTGGCTGTACTTCCATGCCTAAAACAAGTGCATGTCTAGACACTAATGTTGAGGCATGGAAGTCTTGCTAGGCCTGCATGTGAACACCCTTATAGGCGCATATTGACTGGTTTGGTGACGTGACTGTTGGAAACATAGATTACTGTTTTAGCTTGAGAATTTCTATAATGAATAAAAAAAGCATTTAATAGCAGAGAAGCAGAAAAAGGGAAAGTGAGAAATAGATAGAGTCAGATAGAGAGAGCGAGAAAGAAAAAGAGAAAATAAGTTGAAGAGAGAAATAAAGAAAGAGAGAGAGAGACAGAGAGAGACATAATTCCATATCAACAAAGCGGTCTACTTTACATTATTCTTAATGTCCTGGAAACAAAAAAAACGATATGCAAAAATTAGAAAATTTCACATTTTCATTTCTTCTTGTATAAAGTGGATAAAGAAGACAATTCTTCTTTTCGTTGTTGTTTTTTTCGCCGTCGTAACTTCATTAAACTTTGGTTTGTGAGTTCCTTTACTGTATTCCAGGTTTGATTTACAATTACATTAAAAAAAAACCAATTCTTATCATTTTACACCAATTTTTTTCCTCATGGTCCACTTTTTGGATTAATATCCAAAAAATACTTTCTAATATTTTTAAAAATTTAATAAATTAAAAAAATTTTAAATTTAAAATTTAATAAAATTTAATAAATTTTTCACTCAAACTTTCACTCTTAAAAGCAAAACGTATTGACAGAAATTAAACAACTGAACTCATCCAACTTAAGGTTTCAGCAATACCATCAGTGTACAATGGACCTAATTTTATATTACTAGGTAAGTTTTATGCTATTTCAACCTTTTATTTGAAAAGAGTGAATCTGTAAATTTGCCCAAAACATTTTACTCGTTCTTAGGCTAAATGTCCTACTTACTCGAACACGATCCATGGAGTTGTTCCAGAAACAATTAGTGATCTAACATTTCCCAAAAGAACTGCGTATGCGTCTCCAACTAAAAATTGCTCCCTTCCTTGGTACCAGTCTTTTCCATATAAGTTCATGGAGCTAACTTTCCAGTCTACTAAGGAGCCGGCATATCTTGCAGATGAGATCTGAAAAATAATTCGGACGCATAAGGAAAAAATAAATTGACTTCTTGTAAGCATTAAATAGCGTCGTATTTCTCCGATGACCTGCGCAGTTTTTAAATATTTTAGTTCACAGATAACTCCATGACTCCCAAAATTTTTAAATAACGTTCTGAAAGAAAGCAAATTTTTACTTACTCTTTTTTTAAACATGTGAAGTTCGATTGCATAAATTAAAATATAGTACATTTACAAATAATAATCACATTTTTTAGGTTGTTTCTTACAAGATATAAAGAAGAAGAAAATATGAATCTTAAAATTCACAGTTTTTTTCTTAAAATTTCTCGCATAATTATCACTCTAAACTTGGTAGATGGAGAGTTAAGATTAGTGTATGAAACTTGGGCAACCTACAGCTATGAAAAACTTAAATAGAAGCAGTAGAATGACTCCCTGGACGACCCACAGGCTCATTGAATTTCCAAAAAAATTTGAAATATTCTCAAAATACTTACTTTCTACTTTTTCCTTTTGATAAAAATATTAAATTCGATACCAAAAAAGTCAAATCTAGCATGTTTAAGAATAGCATTTACGCCTTTCAACTTGTTCCTTGTTGAAATTTGACAACAAGTATATTTCACAAGATTTAATTTCCATTGTAAATATGGCAAATGGGGAATAGGTACAAGTTTGTAAGACTCTGGTAGCTTAGAGCTTGGAAGAATCTTTACTCATAGTTGAAGTCTACGCAAGAAAAAGAATCTTGATATTTTTTATCGGTGAAAATTTGTGGCGTTACCCAGTGATTTTATAACCTCAGGTTAAAATACCCAACAAAAATCATGGTTTTGTCCCTGTATATAATTGCCTCTGTAAATATTATAGTTTTAAAAGATTGTGAATAGACTGGTCTCATTTTTCCCTTGTTGCGCATTTTTCCCTTGCTGGACTTTTCCCGTTAAAATAGCTTATGAGGATAGGAAGAATTTATTCATGTGTAGGTAACCTGTAACCTCAGAAATAAAAGCAGGAGCGTCCAACCGCTGATTTGTATTGCCGGAAGCAATATATGAGTTTATGAATCAGAATTATTTCCTTAGAGTTACTAAAGATACATTTCTTTGGGATTTATCTAATGAGGCTTTTATAAAACTGTATTAAAAAAGAATGAAACGAAAATCCTATAAATGTCTTCAAATTTCGTATTGCTGCTAGCAATGTTTCTGAAATTTCGCTTTTGAAAAAATATTATTATAGATAAAATGTAACTCACAAATGTGTGCTGTTATTAAATGTAGTGGATTCTACTACTTTGCTACAACTTATATCCATACTACTTATATCCATAGTAATCCTCTAAATGTGTGATACAAGTAAGAAAAATAGATAAACCCGCTAAATGTGGAAAGGGTACCAGAATCAAATTTGCTGTGGGAAAGTTTTAACAGCAGAGGTCATTCATCGTGAAATTTGTTGTTCTGCCAAAATAAGATTATAATGAAGGTAGTTAACATCAACGATAAAAGGGCAGGTTTCTGAAGAGGTCTGAGTCGATACTGACGATGGGAGGTCAAACCGGAAGTCAGAATAGCTAAATATTGTTAAAATCTGTTTATCATCGTCCAACTTATCATGGGCACTCCAAGGGAAGGGTAGCCCCTAGGAAAAATAAGACATTCGAAAAAAGTATCAAAAGAGGAAAAAAGATTTTAATTACTTATAAAAACTAAACTTCTGGTAGTTTATTTAACTAGTTATGGAATATTTTCTTGTATGAAATCTATAAGGATTTAGAAAGCTGAAGGTCAGTAAGATAATATAAGAAGTGTAGTTAAGATAATTTACGGAAATCCGTGTCATTTTTATTGCAAATTTTTCTGCCGCAATGCTGCAAAGGACATTGGCCTTCATATAAGAAATTATACTTTCATGATTTTTGCTAGTTGAACTTGAAAATTTTCGTAGAATTGATCAGTAGAAAAAATTGCACCAGAGAGGTTCAAATCCATCTCGCTGGTTGTTTGGTCTGAGGATATGATGACCCCCCAAAGCCCCTGCAAAAAGGTTCTGATGGAGGGAGTTTCCAGGGCGAGTATTTTATGTGGGGAGATAATTTTCCGGGGAGGGGGAATTATTCCAAGGGAAATTTCACAATGGGGGAATTTGCTAGAATTCCCATACGAATTTTTTCTTATTTGTCTGATTCTCCCTTTGCCAAATCAATATTACATGTGGAGATGTTAAGAGGAATTTGTTAAGGGTAATTTTCTGCGAGAGCAACGTTCTACTAAGGGAAGGGGGATCAGCTTGTTCCCTGCTGCTGTGAATTGTTAGCAGTAGTAGCACTACTACTTTATTGTCCTGAACAGCACATATAGTGTGAAAACTATAAAAATATTCCTGCTCTGGTAAATTTACTTACCTCATCAACTAAAAAAGTGCTTCCACTGCAGACATTGTCCCCATAAACAAAATGAACAGCATTTCCCAAAATTGAATCTGTGTTGAAGTTCCGGTTTGAATAAAGTAGCCACCTGGAAAAATGGAAAATTGGATATTCATTACAAGTTAAAATTTACCTTTTTTCACTATACACATTTAACTATCTATAAAGAAATATACCAACTAAACCAAAACGGTGCATCTGCAATTACACAGCTCCACGGCATCAAACTGCTTTTTTGTGAATTAGATAAAAAATTTAAGTTTTTTCAACTGAAAGTAAAGAGCAACATTAAAACTTAAAAACGAACAAGAATTATTAATTATATGTGGGGGTTCGCCCCCTCGTCAAAACATCACTCTTTATCGTTTTTTAAAAAATACTGGAAAACAGGCACCCCCTTTGATGGAAAATTTTCTTCCCCCCATGAAAAAATCCTCCGTAGAAAGATCCTCCCCCGACCCTTCCCTCCCCTCTGCCCAGAAAAAAAAACTGAAAACGTCTGTAAACTTCCTAATAAGTTGGAATGTTCGACACCGCTTTCTTAAGAGAAGAATATCAAATTCCACCTGTCGAGGCTGATCAAGTCATGGTAACATTAACTGTGGTAAATGTTAATGGTAAAAGTATTAATGATAACATGTTTGGATTTTCATCTAGAGACTGTAAGAATGTTCCTTCAGATAAGCAAGTCTAGAAAATTATAAAGATTCTAATTCTAAACGAGATATAATACTTTAAATATCACTGCGTTTCACTATTATTTTTACATTTCACTTTTCCCCAGTCTTTTTAGGGGTGGGACAGTTTTATTTTAGTTTTATTGTTGTAACCTCAGAACAGTAATGAGAAAAATGATGGGACATTCGCTACAAGTCTCATTTTAGTGCTCAGAAAAACAACGCACAAAAATCATTTTTACCTCCCCCGAAAAATCTATTTTTTCTATTTAAACTCCTTAACGCACAGGTGAGATGAAATCTAGCCGCTTCGATTGGAATTATAGTGTACCAACAGTATGTGAATTCACGCTTAAGTATTACTCCTATTCTTGTTCTAAAGCAGGAACAGTCAATCCATGGTCCGTGGACTAGATGTAGCCAGCCTTGGATTTTTGCCCGGACCGCCATATCACTTACATTTTTATAAGATACAGCAGCTAAAGTAACGGAAACTTAATGTATAAGAAAAAGTACATTATTATTGCATCCACATGAAGGCCGTATCCAGGAGAGGGTTAGGAGGGTTTAACCCCCCCCCCCCCGAAATTTTGTCTGGCTCGTTAAAAATGAAACAAAAATAAATATAAACAAATTTGTGATTCGTTTTTTAAAGTTTTTTCGATACTTCCATTGACGCACTGTAGACCCGGTTTCTTCGTTAGTTTGTTTCAGCTTAGCGGGAGACAAACATGCGACAGAATAGATGGGAAATATATAATTTGGGCTATATATTTGCACATAAGGGGGGGGGGATAAAATGTTTGGACAAAGTGAAGTTAAAAAACAATTCTTACTCCAGTACTTATATGTTGTAGCGCCTATGTTAAATTCTTCATCTAACTAGAACCTGTTTCTACAGGTTCTAAATGAAATATAAGAAAATATGATGAAAATATAATACTTTAGAAGCAAATTTGGTTTATACATTTATACACTAGGTTGGTGGGGGGGGGAGGGGGGGGGGATAAAGTATAGTGGGCCTGTATGAACAATGTGTTAGGTACAATTGTTCTGCATGTTATGAAGTAAGAATTGTTTTATAACTTCACACTGTCCAAATATTTGGGGGCCGGGGGGGCCCCCCTAATGTGCAAATATATTGAAGATAGGCGTAATATTCGAGCTACATATTGTACGTTTGTAAAGTTTTTCTGTGGGTGCCCCCGTTGCGAAGCAATCGGTACATGGATAGGAGGTTTAATATAGCTGACCCAGAGGATGCTATAGGAGCGCAAATCCGACGTTTTAATTTGTATATTTGCAGCACAGTTTATCTAATTATCCAGTATGATCTTTCTCTATCTCACCCATTATAAAAACCCAGACCGAGGTGCGAGTGCTCCAGAGAACCTATAAACATAAACGGCATTAGATCTTTTCACGGGTAGACAAAGAATAATCACCTACGGAACAAGTACTGACAAAACCACTTGGCCGGCTCAACCAATAAGTGGACAATAAGTGCAGAAATAAGTGGGAGGAGCTTTTTGTTCGCACCGAGAATGAAGAGCCAGAAATCATCTGCGGTAAACTTACTGGTATATTATATAAACTGTGATTTGCAGCCACCCGTGGGTTGAATTGCTACGACAGCAATGGACTGTCAAGTTTTGTCTTGTTGACTTTGTGTGGCTTTTATATTTTGAGTTATTTATTTTGATCTGGGGTTTAAACATACTTTTGAAGCATTAATACATTTTCGAAGTGCCTGAATAAAAAAAGATATCCCATATTTCACAAAAGAGACATTTCCAGACTAAGGAATCTGGCATAAAACGTTGGTAGCGCTTTTGGTTCATACACCTGCGAATCTTATTTTTCTTAAATGAAATTAATGAAACACATAGCACAACACAGCACAACAGGACGATAAGCTGCAGCACTAAATTACGGTGTACAATTGCCCAGATTTCCATCTTTCTGACACACATATCGAAATATAATTTGAGTAAATAATTAATAAAAATAGTTCTGGATGGTAAAGCTGAGAATACAATCGTCGGTAAAAAAAAACAAAAAAAAACGGCATCCTAGTTTCGAAATTCTTATCTCCAAGAAAAAAAACTGTCTTCAGGGGCGTCAATTTGAAAAAAAAATGTATGGGGTGGGACCAAGGCTGTAAACAGTGGGATTTGGGGGTTTTGAATCCCTTCCGCCACCCTGAAATGTTCGTCTGACTCGTGAAAATGAATATGAAATACGTCTGACTCGTAACAAAAATGAATATGAAAATGATTTGATGCGTTTTTTAAAGTTCTTTTTTGCAAAACCTCCCTTAATCCTTGATACGGCCCAGGGTGGGGTGATTTTTTTTTAAATAAAAAGGCAGAAAAAATATTTTCTAAAATATGCGGGGTAAATATCCCGATTCCAAATAAAAATGCAAAAAAAGGAGTGTTTCATATTCTTCGTAGGAGGGGGAGTTTAGCTTCATGAATTTTTCCTCCTCAGTAGTTTGAGAAACTAAAGTAGTATACGTGGTTTTCCTTGTCCACCAGCGATATCTAAAGTAATAGCTAATATTAAAATAAATAACAAAGAGTACTTACAGGCCACTGACAACACATGCCGTGGTTGTTCTCTTGTCAAAATTCAAATCTGCTAAATCTGGAATGTAACCGCTAATAGAAATAGTGGATTCTGATGCATTTGCATAGTTATCAATTAAAAAAAGTTGTTGATTTACAGCCAAAGAGGTCCCGACACAGAGTAACAATGCAACCCCAAATTGAAGCATTGTGTCTTAAGAAATTTTCTTTAGTTAAGTGCGAAACAAAACATGTAAAATATTTATTATATAGGCTTATCATGTGTTTGCTTAAGAATTCCTGAAATCAAGAAAAAACTACGAGATGATCTTGCATAACAACTAACTTGTTTTGGAATAAAGATCAATGTACCAGATAATTCTTAGTAATATCTTCACTTAAAAAATTCATGGCAATATATTGTTTACCGTGGCTGTTTAAGATGGAAAAACGAGCAAAAGAGGCTCAAGCGCAGTTTAGTATTGCAACCTCAAATTAAAACATTGTGCGTTGTAAGAGGTTTTTTTTAGTTAAATGTGGAACAAAACATACAACTCTAGAGTAAATATTTGCTGATCTTGTGAAGTCACAAGAAAACAAGAAATGGTCCGCAATTGTTTTCTTAGTAATATTTTCAGTCTAACAATTCATGACTTTATATTTAATAAAGTTATCAATGAGGCAAAAATTAGCCAAAGAGGTTGGAACGAAGACATATAATGCAACCTTGTGAAAGTGTTTTTCATTTTCCATGCTTCAATTCAAAATTATCGATTTTATTAACAATGGAAATCACTTATATGTATGCTAAAAATAATATAGTATATTTATACAATTGAATTTAATTAAACAAATTTGAAAAAAGGAGGGGAAAATTGTCCGCATGTTGTAGGGCCTGACCGAACAACATGCTGAAAATTTACTTTCGGAAACCATCCCGTCCCCATCAATCCGCCAAAAAGAATTTGAATTTTATTAACACCAAAATGTGCGTAACGGACGAGAGTGAAAAATACTCAGCAATTTTATCAAGTCTTTTACAAGGCATACTCGCCTGGAACCTCTCTTTTCGAAACTGAGGTAACAGCTTTAAAGAACTTTAAGACATAGCCGATGTACATAAGCATATTTGAAACAGTGGTTATAAGTTTTGGGTAGGAGCTGGATATTAAATATTAGGTGTTTATAACTTACACCATCATGCTCAGTCAAGGCCATATCCAATACCTTAGTTCGGGGAAGGAGTATTTTGGTTGTGCATGGGGTGTAGGCGTACATATTTTTTAAACATCAAAAGTGTTTTCATATGCATTTGTGTTATATTTTACGGGTTGGGCAAAAATTTCGGTGGGGGTGGGGTGTTCAAACCCAGCAGCCCCTTCCCCCTGGATATGGTATTGCACTCAGTAAAATAAAAGATCAGCTACTTTAAAACCTTTCCGCCGAAGCAAACGGTCTGAGAGGATCTAGTTTGTCGGTAAAACTAGTCGGTGGGTTTCGGTAACTGGGTCGGGTCACTTTGGACCTAAAATCGGAGCACGAGCTTGCTAACTTTCGCACTTTGAAAACTTAAAGGTAACGAAAAAATGGGAAACTAATGGCCCATTTCGGCAAACAGGAAACTCCAAAAATTAAATTAGATGACATAATCGTGCTCCCAGGCCATTAGACACTAAAACCCTTACGTTAGACAAATATAAGTCAATAGTTTATACAGAAGAAAATATAGTACAAGCTTTCATTGATGTATTGCATCCACCCCTCACACCTCTCAGGAGTCAAACATGTAAAGTTACAAATAAAACATGTTTTAGCTAGAAATTATCGGTGGCTTTTCTGCCTTATAAACAGGAAGATGTTATCAGGTTTTCTATTCTATTTATAGGTTGTCAAAGGGTGCTGGAATTTATCCTGACTTTTATCCTGACTTTAGATGCCTTAGGTCTCAAAATTAGCCGGTTCTTAACCTAAGTTTACATCCAAAGGAGCCCAAACCTGGTTTATGAAAACCCGACTCTATTGTGAACCGGTACAGTGAAGTATAGACAGGTCTGCCCCCCCCCCCTAGTGATTTGTGACTATTTCTAGTGATTTTTTTTTATTGTCTAGGGATTTTTTTTGGATAGTGAATTTTAATAATTATACTTCTAGAAGTAGTGATTTTTCCTAAATCTAGTGATCTCTTATCATATAACAAAAATTTCAACAAGCAAGGTAAGTAAGGAGCAGCATTAAAACTTAAAACGAAAGGAAATTATTACGTAGGATGAGAGGGTTTGTCCCCTGCTTAACATTATGCTCTTCACGCTAAAGTCTCATGGTGCTTTTATAAAAGCTTCTTATTGTTCCAATTAAACCATCCTTTGTTTCGGGAGTCATTTTTAAAAGACCGGGACAAAAAGTCAAATTTTAGCGTAAAGAGTGAGGTATTAAGAAGGGGGCAAAGCTTCTCATATATGTAATAATTCATGTTTGTTTTAAGTTGTTATCGTTTTTTAAATAGTGCGAGGAAATCTTGACCCCCCCCTCCATGGAAATATCCTCTAGAAAATTCAATCTCGGTGAAAATTTACCATAATTCTGTGAAAGTCCCCCAGCGTAAAATTTCCCCTAAAAATTTCACTCTCCCCCCGGAAACTTCCTCCCCGTGGAAAATCATCCAATCAGAAAACTCACCCTGTCCCTAACCGAAAAATGTGTACATACTTCTCAATAACAAATACTATATCCCACGGAAACAATGGCCAATTTTATAACTAAAGACCTTCCCCAACTGGATATGGTGTTCGTGTTATCTCCAAAGACACAGATATTGAACCCTTGAAATATGCTGAACAATATGGCCATTTCAAAGTATTGGTTGAATGACGTAGGTAAACAAAAAAAAAGGCGGCGTGGGAAGGGGGTTAGATACCCTCCAATCTTTTTGGTCACTTTAAAAGGGCAATAGAAAATTTAAATTCTGTTGGAATGAGCACTCTCCAGATATTATACGACTGTTGATTTGGCACGATCACCCCAAAGAAAGAAAAATATATAAACTCGTATCCGTGATCTTTCTTTTGGCAAAAAATGCAGAATTCAACATTTTTGAAAATAGGTGCTTGAAACATCTATGGTAGGATTTTCTGACACGCTTAGTTTGATGTTGTGATTTCCATGAATATTCCTTGGCTTAAAGGGAGTGCTTCCTACTTTTTTCGAGAATCAGGCAAATTTTCTCATGCTCTTAGCCTTTGAGGGGTTACATTAAACATAACAATGAGTAGAACAACAGGGAAATTTTTTATACAAGACAGCGGAACGCAGCTTTAAATGAATATTTTGACCCTATATCCAAGGCCTGTCCTCAGCAAAACAAACGAAGAAAAAACAATGTAAAAGAAATTCGCATTAAATTCGATCATTAAAACTGAAAAAAAGTTTTTTAAAATTTCAAAAAAGCCCTTGCATCATTACTTCAAAGAATTTCAACTAGGACTGGTATACCAACCGAAGCGGAAAAAGACAATTCATTCAAATATATGAGAAGAGATATGAGATATACAATTATTAAAAAAGAAAACAAACACTATTCG
The DNA here is from genome assembly GCA_029168905.1 of Artemia sp. Kazakhstan ARC1039. Lineage (NCBI taxonomy): Eukaryota > Metazoa > Arthropoda > Branchiopoda > Anostraca > Artemiidae > Artemia > Artemia sp. Kazakhstan ARC1039. Next base: position 48,187 of record JAQQPU010001695.1, on the reverse strand, counting down.
CCTTTCGCCTGCCAAGAAAGGCAATAAGTTTGAAAGGGCAAGCGAGGTTATCACTCTCAGCTAATTAAAACAACATTCATACCTTGCTACTCAACACACAAGAAACTTATCTGATGAAGGAGTAAAGGGAAAAAAGAGAGAAAGAGGAAAAGACAAGAAGTAGATAGAAAAAAAGGAAAGTAAATCGGGGAAATACCTTAAATAGAATGACAGCCTAGAGTGGGCTTGACACCAAATTCACTCACGAGATAAAAGAAACTTCTTTGCCCGTGACTTGAAAGCCGGAAGACTAGGCGCATTTTTCACACACTCGGGCAATATTTTCCAAACATGGGGATCATAATGGGGAATCACAAAAGATGCCCGAGTGGTGCTCCTAAACTCATGAGTTAAGTTATCAGCTTTTCTTGTATTATGATCATGACGGTCTCTATTAAAAGTAAAAAGATTTTCAAAATTAGGGGTGAGCAGCTGAATCAAATATTTATACGAGAAAATCGCGACTTGGTAATTTCGAATTTAGGATACATCCATTAACTTATTCTTTTTAAAATGCTTAGAGCAGGAGCCTCATCAGAATCATCAAATTCAGATAATAATTTTATAGCTCTATTCTGAAGTTTTTGTACTCTTTTGAAACATGTTCTAAAATTACTTGCCCAAATAAAGCATCCGTAGCTAATATATGGGTAAAATATAGAAAAATAAATCATTTTCAGGATCTTTTTTGGGACTAGATTTTTAATTCCTCGCATCACCCAAAAGCCTCTGCTTAATTTTTCAGCTATTGCACTTGAATGGTTTTCCCACGACAGGTTTTCATCAATTAAAATCCCTAAATACATCGTTGTTGCTACTCTCTTTATCACATTTTCTTGAACCGTGATATGGTCATTTCCAGCACTAGACAAAAGTCTAGAAAAAATCATAAAAGAAGTTTTAGAAAAGTTTAGGGTTAAGATGTTTTGCTGAGAAAAAGTTAGAAATTCAGAAACTGCATTATGAATTTTATTATATAAAACATCAAGTGAAGGCGCTGCCAGAAAGAGTAAAGTGTCATCTGCAAACAGGATGACACCAGCCTCTGACAGGTAGTGTTTCACTCGATCAATGAAAATAATGAAAAGTAGAGGTCCCAGGATTGTCCCTTGTGGGACCCCGCACTCTATTTTCTTTTTTGAAGATAAAAATGACCCATTCTGAACTATCTGATACCAATTTTGTAGATACGATGAAAACCCCTCCAGACTTAAACCCTTCGCCCCAATCGAGTCAAGAGCTAGAATAAGCTCTGAGTAGTCCACCGTACCGAACGCTTTTTTCATATCCAAAAACACAGCTGCGGGTATGAGACCAGCTTCAAACGCATCACTAATCCAATCAACCAATTTCAGAACTGCTATATCCGTAGATAGCCCTTTTCTGAACCCAAATTGATTTTCCATTAGAATTTTATTCTTTTCAATATAATAACTTAACTGGGCATGTACCACTTTCTCATATAACTTAGAGAAAAATGGGAGAATAAATATAGGTCTTCGATTCGATGGGTCATCTTTTTTCCCTCCTTTATGAAGAGGAACCACTCTTGCAATAAAAATTACTTACAGACAAGCCCCTAAAGCTAATCTTCCCTTATCTCAGCCAGCCTAGAAGGTCTATCCGTAACAGGTTGAGTGGAATTATTTCCTGGTTTTTTAATAAAATTAGTTAAATCATTTCTAATTAAATTTGTATATAGGGCATTAAACAAGTATTACCCCAAATCTCTAATTAAAGAAATATTACTTATTATTTTGATTTTAATTTCAATTGCCTCTCGAAAAACCTGTTTTATGCCTAAATCAATGCTAATAAGGCAAGTTTTTTCAAAAAGCATTTTATGGCTAGGGTTATTATGCTTAAAGCAGAATCAAAAGAAATATTTGTACTGTTCGAATTTAATGCCTTAGTTATGTCGTCATTGTGTTGTTGTAGGCGTTTTTCTAAATTTTGATGGGTTCTACCAATATGAAAATTACCACAGTCCATAAGTATTCCAAAAGTCACTACAAGTTTAAAAAAATTTTGCACACAAAATAATTTGTATGTAGTATTTACCAATAATTTTAAAATCATGAATCTCCTAAACTCTGGTAAAGATATAATCCCAGTTACTCGCCAAAGAGGGGCTTATCAAATACCGTGTGACTTGAACTCTTTTTTTTTAAAGTTCAAAGGTCAGATAACAAAAATTCCGGTGTCGACACCCAGGGCTCGGGGGCAGGCTTTGTAAGTTACATCAATGGGGCATATATGGTTCTTATGAAAGGGATGCTCGCATAAACTTCAGAGAGGGCTCATTTGATTGGAAACTGAAAGTTCTAGTTCATTTTTTAAGAGTCCAAAGAGATCCGATGGAAGCTGGCCCCTCCGCACCCTTTTTTTCTCCAAGTCCATCCGATAAAAATTTTGAGATAACGATTTTGTTAAAAATAGTTCAAAGGTCAGATAAAAAAAACACCGGTATCGACGCAACTCCCCAGGGCCCTGGAGCAGGCGTTTTAAGTTATGCTCTGGGGGCATATATGATTCTTATGGAAATTGGAAATTGATTGGAAATTGAAAGTTCTAGTTCACTTTTAAAGAGTCAAAATAGATCCGAGGGCAACTAACCCCCCCCCCCCCCCAAGAACTTTTATTCCTAAACCCATCTAATACAAATTTTGAGATAGCCGTTTTTTTTAAATGGTTCAAAAATCAGATATAAGAAACTGAGGGTCGACCCAACCCTCCAGAGCCCGGGGGCAGTTTTTAACTTATATCCCTGAGGCATATTAGATTTCCATGCAAGGAATTATCGTATAAACTTCGAAGATGGCTCGAAGTTAGAAATTGAAAGTTCTAGTTCAGTCTTATGAGTCAAAAGAGATCCGAGCGCAACTAGTCCCCCCCCTAGCCCATTTTTCCCCAAATCCATCCAATGCAAATTTTGAGATAGCTATTTTTTCTGTCCCCTGCTCAACGCCCCGCTCTTTATATACGGAATAATTTCTGTTCGTTTTAAGTTTTAATGTCGCTCCTTACTTTCAGTTAAAAAAAAACTTTTTTTAATTTAATTTCTGGACGTTTTTGAATTAATGCAGCTTTGATTTTGGCTCACCATACATGAATAATTAAAAAGAAATTCGCATATTAATTTTCCTTTTTTGGCTAAATGTCTTTCTCGAAACTTTGTTCGGACGTAACTTACGAATTAACTTACGTAAAGAATTTCCCTATTCGTATGTTTTTATTACGTATATTATTGAGTTCACCCCCTAGTCAATACCTCGCTCTTTACGCTAAAGTTTGAATTTCGTTCGAATCACAAACCCCTGAATCACAAAGGGTGGATAATTAGAATAGATAGCTCTTTTGAAAGTACTAAAAAAACTTTAGCGTAAAGAGCGAGGTATTGACGAGGGGGTGAATTCCCTCATACACGTAACAATTTCTGCTCGTTTTAAGTTTTAATGTTGCTACTTACTTTCAGTTGAAAAAAACTTGTTTTTTTATTTAATTTCTGATCGTTTTTTAAATATTGCTGGGAAATCAGGCACCCCATTCATAAAAATGTCCCTTCCCCCAAGGAAACATCCTCTCCCGTAACCCCTACCCCGACCCTAACCCCCCACCGGAGAACAAATTCCTCCTGAAAACACCTGTATACTTCCCAATAACCAATTCTACATGTAAACAATAGGCAAAGTTTATTACTTGCAGCCCTTACCCCGGGAACTGTGGGGGATTAAGTCATCTTTAAAGACATATTAATAAAATTTTCGACTATGCTGAACAAAATGGCTATCTCAAAATTTTGATTGGGTGGCTTTGGGGAAAAAATGAGCGGGGGAGTGGGCCAAGTTACCCTAGAATTTTTTGGTCACCTAAAAAGGGCACTAGAACTATTAATTTCCGTTCAAATGAGCCCTCTCATGATATTCTAGGACTACTGGATCGATACGATCACCCCTGGGGAAATAAAAAAAAAAAAATTAAACACGCATCCGTGATATTTCTTCTGGCAAAAAATACAAAATTCCACATTTTTGTAGATAGGAGCTTGAAACTTCTATAGGTGGGTTCTCTGATACGCTGAATCTGATGGTGTGATTTTTATTAAAGTTCTATGACTTTTAGGGTTTTTTTCCCCATTTTTCTAAAATAAGGAACATTTTCTCAGGCACGTAACTTTCGATAGGTAAGACTAAACTTGATGAAACTTACATATTTGAAATCAGCATAAAAATCTAATTCTTTTGTTGTGTCTATTGGTATCAAAATTCCGTTGTTTAGTGTTTCGGTTACTATTGAGCCGGGTCGCTCCTTACTTACTTAGTTTGTTACCCCGAACTGTTTGAAATTGGTTATTGAGGACCATTCCTGACAGCAGTTAGAACATCCAACTAGTTTATTGTTCAACAAGATTGTAGGCCTAATAAATTGAACAATGATAGATATGGAAATCCAATTAAAATACAGGAAATCCAATAAACAAGATGGAAATCCAATAAGGATAATAAAATCCAACATGTTGTATTCGAAAATTCAAATCCGGTATGGGAATCCAACGTTTTTGTTTTTCAACAGATTTGGATATTCAATAATGACAATGGAATTCCAAAATGGTCTCTAATATTCAATTTTAGCTGTTAAAATTTCAATTTTGCTGTTGATAATCATTACAAACAATTTTTGTTGAATGTCAAACAATTTTTTTTACAGTGCAGTATGCAAATAGCACCTTTTTTCGATATCCCCTTCAACACACGATGAAATTTTTAACTTAATACCATCAACCGGTCCTGAAGCATTGCTGATTCGTCCTCTTTACAACTTATATGGGCATAGTGTATATCAATTTATTTCAATAGATTTAAAATATTTTCAAAAATTTTCACCTTAATACCCTGAGGTTTATTAGTTGTAGTAGTAGCACCAGTAAATATAGTAGTAGCAGTAGGAGTATCGTTAATAGTAGTAATAGTAGCAGTAGTTGTAAGAGTAGAAGCATTAGTGTGATGATGCAAATATTGTCTTTTGCTTCAACATCCCCGACAACAAGTGTTGTAAGTTTTAATTTAACACACGAAACTGTTCCTAAGATATTGCTGATACGACCTTTTGACAACCTGCATACGGATGGCATGTTGTCATTCGTACAACAGAAATGTTCTCTGAAAATTTCACCTTTATACCTTCATAGGTTGTGGATTTTAAGCTAGCCAGAAGTTACTGTATGTATTCATTTAATGCTGCTTCTACGGTTACTATAACTGACAACACAAATGGCATTAAGTTTTAGGGAACGTTTATGAGGAGTTTCAATTAAATCAAAAACCTATATGCATGCAGGTATTAAAAGAGCATATAAGCACTATACGGTATATAAGGACATAGGCAGAGATGCTGTGTCATAGTTAGTAATATCATTGATACTTTAAAGGATCTAATTTGATTGAAAATTAAAAGTCCTAGTGCCCTCTTAAGAGTTAAAACTGATTGGAGGGCAATCAGCCCTCCTCTTTAGCTCTTAATTTTCCAGACACTTTCAGTCGAAATTATAAGACTAAAATTTTGTTCAGCATAGCTGAATGGTCTGGTAACTAAATCTCTAGGCTATTGGGTAGGTCAACCCCCCAGAGTATGCAATTTGCCCAATATACTTAAAAACTAAATGTTGCTTTAAAATTAAATCAAAACACACTGTTTGTATGCTTGTTGCACAGTTCATATAATTATCCAGTAAGCTTATCGCAGATCATTTCTGGTCTTCGTTCTCGGTGCGAACAAAAAGCTCCTTCCACTTCTTCGTGCAGTTATTAATAGCGGGTTTCCACTTGTTTCCGATTGTTTCGCGTCTGAATTGTCTACCCGTGAAAAGATCTGACGCCGCTTATGTGTCTACGTTCTCTGGAGCACTCGCACCCCGGTCCGGGTTTTTATAATGGGTGAGATAGGGAATGATCATACTGGATAATTATATGAACTGTGGCTTGTTGCCAATAAGACATCCCAGCAATATACCAAGAACGACTGAGGGTAATAAGTTCAAATTTTCGGGGCTACTTCTATTACTACTTCTGCTCTTAAAATTTTACTAAATCAGAAGAATAGAATTTTATCCAGTCTGTAAAAGAGCATAGATATAATTTTTTTGGAATGATATTAACTTTTATTTACCAGGTCAACTAGAGGATAGACAATACTATTTGTGTCATGATTTTCAAAAGAGTTTATGCTGTTAAAAAATACTGAAAAAGTTCCGCCAAAATATAAATAGCAGGCCAAACTACAAATTCTTAAAGGAAAACCGGAAAGATTCAAACTATTATTTTATTTTTCGCTGAAAAGGACTATTTCAATATAAAACGAACATAAATTAATTAAAAAATTTTTTCCATAAAATAAGTTTTTTCAAAAAAAAGTAAAGAACTCCATTAAACCAAATATGAGCAAAATTAATAAAAAAAATTGTATTTTTGTAAAAGTTTAAAGCCTACTGCGTCACTGGCGCTTTACTGAAAACGAACTATATTACAAATATTTTCTTTTGGACTTATTACAACATTGAAAATAAACATAAAAATTACAGTAAAATTAAACATTGAACTGATGAGCTTTCAGCAATTAACATCATTAGATATCCAACACTCAGTTTGATTTTATTTGTACTTTTCAAGACTGTTCAAGAAATATAGTTTTCAGTAAAGCGCCAATCGCGTTGTAGGTTTTAGACGATTACAGTGAAAGATGGAAGCAAAACCCCAACTCTTCTTTGTAGAGATTTTTGCTCGTTTCAAGCAGGATTTGCATATTCAATTTAAGTTTCACTCATTTTAAAATTTATTTACTCATTTATATTAGTAACTATTGATTGTTTGGTTCCTAGGATTGTATATTTAATTTCTGGTTGTTTTGGGTTTCATTTATGCTTCAATACCAAAATTATTATTGTTTGTTTTAAGCTTGATTTGTATATTCAGCTTAAGCTTTACTCATATTGAGATTTATTTATTCATTTATATTAGCACCTGTTGTATGTTTTTGCTATGATTGTTTATTTAATTTCTATTCATTTTCGGTTTCATTTATTCTTGAATTGTAAATTCTGGTTGTTTGAGTTTGAGTTATTGTAGGTTTCTGTTTCTTTTGTTCTTAAGTTTAATATGGCCTTTACTCTTCTTTAAAAAACTTCTTTTTTGGATTTTTTTTTTGTCTTTAATTAGTTTAAACAAAATCTGATCATGCAACAATACATTAGGCGCATGCCAGAATGTCTGTCATATACTATTGTACATATATGCATAAATTAATGTTCCGATAGGGAACTCAGAGTTTTTTTTTTTAATTTATTGTTCTTGCATTTTAAAGTCAAACTTATATGAGGCTGGACCTGCAAAATTTCTTTTTCTTCTTAACTATTAAAAGTATAAAATTTTTAGCCGGTTTTATTTATTAGATTATTATACATCGAATTTATTCGCTTTTCACATTTGTTTCTATTTATAGTAACTCTGTTATGTAAAATTTCTTTTGTTCAATTTCTATAATTTTGCAACGACTTGTAATAGTCCAACACAATTATTAATTAATTTTGCTTCATCGAACATAATATTGTGGCACGAAAGATCAAACAGATTTTCTTTAGATGCTGAATAGAAAGTTTCTTATTATTTATTGAATTGTAAGTTAAGGAATAATATATTGCAATTTCGTGGTATTGGACTTTATTTTCTGAATTTTGTTGGGTTTTCTCAACATGATATTTTCCAAAAGACTAAGATATTCTATTTACACCACTTTATATGTTTTTTTTTAATTACATCTTCACCTGATTTCTCACTCAATGTCTCAAGTTGAGCTTGATAACCTGCAATCTTAAGTTCTAAGATCAGTTCAGTTCTTAATTACTTTTAACAATCTTATTAATTAAAAAAACTTTTTCCACAAAATAAGTTTTTCAAAGAAAAGTAAAGAGCTCCATTAAACAAAAAATGAGCAAAAATAAAATAAATAATCCACCAAGCTCGAAACTACCACAAATAAGCATCGATAAATAAATGAAACCCAAAACGAACAGAAATTAAAATAAATAACCGAGTCAAACTCAAAACGCACAGAAATTAACATAAGTTGGGCGCAAAACCCCTATGACTTCCAAAAGCCAGAACAAAATTTGCACTTTACTGAAAAAATACAAATGAATGTGCATTGTCAGTTTAATATACATATACTGATATTTAGTAATCAAAATGCTAAAATTATTTCATTTATTAAAGTTATAAAAGTAAAAACATATATATTTTTTCAGTAAAGTGCAAATTTTGTTCTGGCCTTGATAGGCGTGGGGGGCTAGTTGCCCTTCAATCACTTTCGACTATTAAAAAGGGCACTAGCCACTCCAATTTGCAATCGAGTGAGCCCTTTTCGAAGTTTCTACGACGACTCCTTCCATACGAAGTGCCCGGGTATGGAGAAAAAAACAACAAAAAACAACACATTGTGCCCATGTCGTTCTTTACTTAGGCAGCGCTAGCGCGCTGCCTATGAAAAGGTGGGCGTGAGAGGGGGGTTAGTTGCCCTCCAATCACTTTCGACTATTAAAAAGGGCACTATCCCGTTGAATTTCCAATCGAATGAGCTTTTTTGAAGTTTCTACGACAACGCCTTCTATAAAAAAAATTATATGCCCCCTGGGCATAACTTAAAACCCTTGCCCTGAGGGTTGTGGGGGAGTGTCCACCTCGAAAACATATTTTCTATTTGGAAATCAACTACTCTGAACAAAATGACTATCTCAAAATTTTGATTGGATGTGTTCAGGGGAATGATGGGCGTGGGGAGGGGGGGTTCGTTGCCCTCCAAACACTTTCGACTATTAAAAAGGGCACTAGCCCTTTGAATTTCCAATCGAATGAGCTTTTCTTGAAGTTTCCACGACAAAGCCTTCTACAAAAACCTTACATGCCCCCAGGGCATAACTTAAAACCCTTACCCTGAGGGTTGTAGGGGAGTGTCCTCCTCAAAAACATATTTTCTATCTAGACATCAACTACGCTGAACAAAATGGCTATCTCAAAATTTTGATTGGATG
>JAQQPU010001695.1:0-38969 GCA_029168905.1 Artemia sp. Kazakhstan ARC1039 | reverse complement strand
GGGGCTAGTTGCCCTCCAATCTCTTTCGACTATTAAAACGGGCACTAGCCATTTGAATTTCCAATCGAATGAGCTTTTTTTGAAGTTTCTACGACAACGCCTTCTATAAAAACCTTATATGCCCCCAGGGCACAACTTAAAACCCTTGCACCGAGGGTTGTGGGGGAGTGTCCTCCTCAAAAAGATATTTTCTATCTGGAAATCCATTACGCTGAACAAAATGGCTATCTCAAAATGTTGATTGGATGTGTTTGGGGGAATGATGGGCGTGGAGGGGGGGGCTGTTTGCCCTCCAATAACTTTCGACTATTAAAAAGGGCACTAGCCCTTTGAATTTACAATCGAATGAGCCTTTTTTGAAGTTTCTACAACAACTCCTTCTATAAAAACCTCATATCCCCCCAGGGCATAACTTAAAACCCTTGCCCCGAGGGCTGTGGGGGAGTGTCCTCCTCAAAAAGATATTTTCTATCTGGAAATCAACTACGCTGAACAAAATGGCTATCTCAAAATTTTGATTGGATGTGTTTGGTGGAATGATGGGCGTGGGGGGGGGGCTAGTTGCCCTCCAATCACTTTCGACTATTAAAAAGGGCACTAGTCACTCCAATTTGCAATCGAATGAGCCCTTTTCGAACTTTCTACGACAACTCCTTCGATACGAAACACCCGATTATGGAGAAAAAAAAAACAAAAACCAACACATTATGCCCACATCGTTCGGGGGGGCTAGTTGCCCTCCAATAACTTTCGACTATTAAAAAGGGCACTAGCCCTCTGAATTTACAATCGAATGAGCCTTTTTTGAAGTTTCTACAACAACGCCTTCTATAAAAACCTTATATGCCCCCAGGGCATAACTTAAAACACTTGCCCCGAGGGTTGAGGGGGAGTGCCCTCCTCAAAAAGATATTTTCTATCTGGAAATCAAGTACGCTGAACAAAATAGCTATCTCAAAATTTTGATTGGATGTGTTTGGGGGGGTGTGGGGGGCGGGGGGGGGGTGGCTAGTTGCCCTCCAATCACTTTCAACTATTAAAAAGGGCGCTAGCCCTTTGAATTTCCAATCGAATGAGCCTTTTTTGAAGTTTCTACGATAACGCCTTCTATAAAAACCTTATATGCCCCCAGGGCATAACATAAAACCCTTGCCCCGAGGGTTGTGGGGGAGTGTCCTCCCCAAAAAGATATTTTCTTTCTGGAAATCAACTACGCTGAACAAAATGGCTATCTCAAATTTTGATTGGATGTGTTTAGGGGAATGATGGGCATGGGGGGGGATTAGTTGCCCTCCAATCACTTTTGACTATTAGACAGGGCACTAGCCCTTTGAGTTTCCAATCGAATGAGCCTTTTTCAGAAGTTTATACGACAACGCCTTCTATAAAAACTTTATATGCCCCCAGGGCATAACTTAAAACCCTTGTCCCGAGGGTTGTGGGGGAGTGTCCTCCTCAAAAAGATATTTTCTATCTAGAAATCAACTATGCTGAACAAAATGGCTGTCTCAAAATTTTGATTGGATGTGTTTACGGGAATGATGGGTGTGGGGGGGGGGGCTAGTTGCCCTCCAATCACTTTCGACTATTAAAAAGGGTATTAGCCACTCCAATTTGCAATCGAATGAGCCCTTTTCAAACTTTCTACAACAACTCCTTCGATACGAAGTACCTTTGTATGGAGAAAAAAAACAACACATTGTGTCCACATCGTTCTTTACTTAGGCAGCGCTAGCGTGCTGCCTATGATTTTTACGGTTATAAATCAAAGACGAACAGTTCTTTGTCGTCTCTGACACCCAAGATCTCCCGTGCACAACAATGTAGATCTTTATCAATAAACAAAAAGACTCTAGTTATCTTAGCTTACGACAGTACCTTTGAAACTACTGCCAGAACAGAGCCTGAGATCCATTTCGAATTTAATGTTTTGCTTGAGAGAATAATTTTATAGTTCTAATCTAATCAAATGACCCTAAATGTAACTAAGTCGAGCTTCCTGATTTCCTTGCAAATTTTTCAGGCTTGTCCTCACGTATCTCAAGTTCATCTTCCAAGAAGTTCTCTCAACAAACCTAGTGATCGGTATGTCTGGCCTCTAGGTTCTTTTCTTGAAGATAATATGTCTCTCACGCACCATATTGGTGTAATTAAAATGAAGCTATCGAGGACCCTTGGAATTACTAAAAAGCTCAAACACATTTTTGCTAGAATAATCCTAAAATTCTGTTTCATCGTTTAATTTATTCTTACGTCTGTAATTGCCCTAATATATGTCAGCTTTCCGTTCCTCTTGATTCCACTCTCTATGGTACATAGTAAAGTGAAGAATATTATCTTTGAAACAATTAGTTCTGTTAAAAATCTGTTGCATCATTCTATATTCTTTCATATGCGTCTTTCGTTGTTCTTCAATATGGTGATGTTCCGGCAGTCCTCAGAACTAGTCCACCTCTTCCCTCTTACTATCCTACATACCATCTGCGTAATTCTGGCAACATTCAAATTCTATTCGGTCGGTTAGTAAGATCAGGCTTCAATCCCCTTACTGCGTCTCATGCTGTCTGTGATACTCAACTGAAAAGTGTTACTTTTAACGACACCTGAATAGGTGCATTCAGAAAAATTGCGAAATATATTTGTTTTCTGGATATTTTTGTTAATGCCCTCGTGCGGTTGATGTCTCTGCGGTTGATGATACATCGGTCGATGTATTCTTTTTAGTTGATTTCCTTACAAAGCTTCCTGATTCCCTTAAAAATTTGTTTACTCTTTTTAGTTGATCAGGTAGAGTATCCCAGACAGCATGAAACGCAGTAAGGGGATTGAAGCCTGATCCTACTGATGTGCCGAGTTGAATTTGAATGTTGCCAGAATTACAAAGATGGCGTGTAGGCTCCAACTCTGAAAAACAGAATTTTGATATCAATAAATATATCAAAAGAATCGGCTTAATATGCTGATTTCAAACATACAAGATTCGTTAAGATTTATAAAGTTTGACTGTTTGTCATAATTTTTTAATAACGACTCCAGAAACGCAAGGGCTATTTAATTGAGATAGAAAGCTTTTTTAAAAATGGTACAACATTTTAGCGTGAAGAGCAAGGTATTGAGGAGGAGGAAAACCAGAATAATTTCTGTTCTTTTTTATTCTTAATGTTAATCCTTAGTTTCGGTTGAAAAAACTTGTTTATTTTATTTAATACGAGGCACAACTATAATTCTGGCCCAAAGACTGCTGAAGATTGACTAAGTGAAATTTCCGAGATATCCGATCGATTTAAATTTATCCAAAAACTATCTATCGAGTTTTTCAGTTTCGGAGAGACTTTAATTTCGGTGCTGGGGGTGATAGAACTCCTCCCTTCCCTACAATCTTGTTCTATGTAGCATGAAAAATTACATTCATAGGCTATGACTTGTTTAAGACACAGAGAGGTAGAAAAGAGGCGGGACATTATGAGTGTCACCTGAAAATGTCTGGAGGGAGATGGCAAGTTATACCACAAACTTTGCTTTCACCGAGTTTAAACGATAATATTTTTTATTTCCCTTTTTATATGCAATGTTTAATGTCTTATTGTTTCCCGGGGTGATATCACTCCCTACTGGTGGCGTCAAAGGAGATCCTCCCCATACAGCAGGTTTGTAGGAAAAGCTCGTCTTTAATCATAGGCAGTGCAATAGCGCTACCTGAGAAAAGAACGATGTTGGCACAATAATGTATTATTATTATTATTATATTTTTGGTTTTAGACACGGGCACTTCATATAGGAAAATTTATCACAGAAAGTGTTATAGAAAGGGTAGTGATATAAACTTCGTAGGGGGCTCATTGGATTGGTAACCAGAAGTTCTAGTCCCTTTTTAAAAAACAAAGTAATCGGAGGGCAGTTGAGGAAGGGGCAGCGCCCCTTCGGTACAGAATGTTTTCTGTTCTTTTTAAGTTTTAATGTTACTCCTTAATTTCCGTTGATTTTTTATTTTATTTATTTATAATACCTTGGAAGTTCTTAAGGCATCAAGGACACTAAAAGAGAAATCTGAGTATTTAAGTTGGTTTGGTGAAAATTTACCTAGACCAAAACTAAATGTGTCTTTAAAATTAGGAATATCCAGAGACTCAACTTTTAACGAAAAGATATTAACATATGCACTTAGGTAGTTTTACGCTCAGTGGGCGCCAAGTTTGAAAATAAGGAACATATGTGAAATTTTTAATTATAATTAAACAATATTTGAAAAATCTTCCACGTGAATGTACCGTGTCCCTGCCATGTGTTTGTAAGATTGGATAAATAAGAATGGACATGTGTCCACTTTTAAATTTTTGCAGCCAATGTAACATTGCCTTAGATCTTATATCTTCCTGTGCCGTCAGGGGTTTTAAGGAATCAATGAATGTTCGACAATCAGGTATGAGATGACCCGATGCGTAGACAACTTCCCAATCTGGTTGGAGAGAGGCATTCAGGTAGCTTAAGCCACGGTTGTAGGTTCGCCTCAGTGCGTTTCGAGGTCTTCCTCACTTCAGGCTTCGAACTGGCTGCCACTCAAGTGTAGAAATCGGAATTCGATGGTTTTCCATTCTTAAAGCATGTCCAAGATACTTCCATCTACGGGATCAGATGGTGTCGGTTATTAGTGGTTGATTGGTGATTCTCCGAATGGTATCGTTTCCGACCAATGTATATTCACAATCCTCCGGAGGCAATTGTTGTCAAAAGCAAGAATCTTTTTCTCTTGTTGAATGTTTAAGTGCCAAGTCTCAGCGGCATACAGGAGGACTGGTAAAACGTTACTGTTGAGCAAGCGCAACTTCAGGCGATTTGTATAATTCTTTCATTTCTAGATTCTTTTCAGTCGATTGAAGGATGCGTTAGCTTGACCTATTCTAGTTATGACTTCTTTGGTGGTAGATTCAGTATTCTCTTTGAAGCTGCCCAAATACTTAAATTTAATTAACATGTTCAATTTCCCCACTAGAACATTTGATATGTAGAGGGAATTGGATGTTGCAATGGTTTTCGTCTTTCCTGCAGTTATTTTTAAGACCAAGCTGGCTAGCTTTCACCCTGACCCTGTGAATGAAGTACTGCAAAAATTGCTTGCAACCCTGAACTAATGTTATGTCGTCTGTGGAATCTAAATCGCTGACTGTTACACCGGATGATAATTCAATCCCATCTGTTGTTGTGTTGCGATGGGTATAATCAATAGCTATTATAAATAGCAGTGGTAACAACACACATCCCTGTTTAACTCCAGATAAGATTCAAAACTATCTTGTTTACCCTTCTGGTGTCTTAATGCAGCATTCGCTCCCTTCGTACAATGACACAATTATCTTAGTTATTCTATCCGGAAGCCGTAATAGTTCAGAATTTGCCACAAAGTTTCTCGGTCGACCGAATCAAAAGCCTTTTCAAAGTCGATGAAAGCCATGTATATTTTGGACTGCCACTCTTTACTTTCTTCTGTAAGTATGCGTAAAGTGAAAATAAGATCCACAAAGGAACGTCCTGCATGGAACCCATATTATTCATCTCTCAGTTGTTTACCTAGTTTGGTCTGAATTCTATACAAATTAGCATGACAAAGCACTTTCCCGGGCACTGATAGTAAGCTGATTCCTCGCCTGTTTCCAGGAACAGTAGAATCACCCATTTGAACAGTCTAACCAGCGAACTTTTCTTCCATTCAGATGGTAATTCTCTATGCGATTGATGCCTTAATCATCTCTGCCGTTATTTGGTCTTCATCTTGCGATTTTCCGTTTTTTAATTTCCATGCTGCAGTACTTATCTTCATTACGCTTGGTGGCTCATCACTGATATTCAGGGAAAAAAGTGGTATCGTTAGAATATTTGGGGGATTTTCTGGTGGAGGTCTATTCAGAATTTTCTCAGAGTGTGACACCCAATTTCATTTACAACCTCATGCTCAATCTGTAAAGCACCGGAAGGGTCCCTAACGGGGCCATCTTGGGAGCATTTCTTTCCAACTATTGTATTTTTTACCCTATAAGGGGCTCTAGAGTCACCTCTTTTGGCAGCTTCTTCTACAAGTTTCGTCTTCCTTACAATTTGACAACGGTGGTCATTTCTTGCGCTATTTTTGACCGCTTTATCTGATTCTCTATAGCTGGAAGTTTTAAAGATCATTTGGCTTGGTACTTGATTCTCAAAAAGTGTTTGTTTTGAACATTTTCTGTTCTCTATGAGGGCCCATGTCTTGTCTGAAAGCCACTGATCTTTCGGGCTCTTTCTGTAGCCAAGAATTTCTTACGCAGCCGTTTGAAAACCAGTCTTCTTGTCCTTCCACACGTGTTCTTAATTTGACTGTTCTGGTTGAGAGACATCATGAAAGCGATTCGAAAGTTCTAACACAAAATTGTGCTTCAATGTTTTGTTTAGTAGCTTGTCTGAGTCAAAAAGAGGGTCGGGGCGAGGAGTTTTCTTTTTATTTCTCCTCAACTTGATTTTAAATTTTGCCATCATAGGTGAGTGATAAGATCCTACATCAGCACCTCTATACGATCGTACATCAATGAGGCTTGAGCGCCACTTACGGCTAATAAAACAGTGGTCTATTTGATTTTTAGTTAAACCATCAGGGGAGGTCCAAGAATATTTGTGGATGTCAATATGAGCAAATAGGCTCACGCCAAAAATTAAATCATTGGCTGCTGCTGTAAAATCAACGACCAATTCACCATTCTTATTTCGGTCTCCAAGCCTATGGTTACCTAGTACTTGGGGGCAATAATCCCGGTCGTTGCCAATCTTTGCATTAAAGTCACCAATGAAGCCTGTTACGTTATGCCTAGGTATATCGTTTGTTACCGCTTGTAAGGTGCTATAAAACTGGTCTTTTACCCCTTCATTTGCTTCATTAATCGGGGCATAGCAAACTACCACAGAAAGCTTGGCATGCAATCCAGTAAATCTAGCAGTGAGGATTCTGGCTGAGATTTAGGATAATTTAGGATAATAAACCCCATGCTTTCTTCGTGAATCGCTTCCACTAAAAATAATACTGTAACCATTTTGTTGTTAATTTGATCCTGCACCATTATATCTCACTTCCGATAAAGCAGGTAAGCCTAGATTGTACACAATCATTTCATTAACTACTTGTTCAGGTTTTGATGCTTGGACCATTGTACGGACATTCCAAAACCCAAACCTGAGAGTATTTTTTACAGTCAGAAATCTTGTCCGGGGACATGTTGTCGTCGTCAAGCCTCTGTGTAACATAGAGGCAAAAAAAATCCCTTTGCTGAACATCTGAATGCTTTGCTGTGTATTTTCTCGAATTGTTTTTATAACATGTGCGTGAGTACATAATCCATTTATCGACGAAGAAGATGATGAATTAGAATTAAAAAGTAATGAGAAGGAAATCAAACAGAATTTTCAGAGTGCATTTTAAATTTATTTTTGGCTAGATATTAAATGTAAATATAACATTATGTCAAATAAAGCTTAAAAAGCATCGATGCCGTAAGTAAAATCTTATTTATACAAAATATAATTTTCTGTATTATCTGAAATGAATCCGAATTATCGTGTTCGTTTGGTGCTAGAAAACAAGTTTCATGCATTCGTCTCATCATTGACACCCAGTTTTGACAAGCTTTATGCTAATTATAGGCAATCACATCCATCATAGGCAGTGCAATAGCGCTGCCTAGACTATTTAGTCTCATTTCTTAACATGCCAGTATAGTGTTATGTCTTCTGGCTGTATCTTCACGATCCTCAACTATTCCATTCAAAAACTTCGTTTGGTAAATCGTTAATTTTTACTCTTCAGTAAAGTGCAAATGACGTCTGGCTTAAGAGGTAGCCACCACAATTACCGATGGTAATTATTTCTAGTCATAAAGCATTTTTTACACTTAACTTAGTTTTATGTCTTTGGCACCGTAATTTTTAATGATTCCTTTTAAATGTACAGAAAAATCACTTGACTAATTAAAAATTTCAATTTAAGCAATCTAATTAGTTTTCAGTAAAGCGCACGTGGTGTATATAGGAAAAGTGACACCAAATTTATTTGCTGCAAATTTTGTTGCATTAAAGCTTTAATTTACTGTTCATTGCTGTTTCTGCTCGGATAAGGTTTCTTTCAATTCTAGCAGGAGCGATCACATCAAGCCAGTGCTTGTAGAATATCGAGAGAGGCCTCACTCCTAGGATTTGAAAAGCTCAGTTTTTGCTTTTCATAGGCAGCGCGCTAGCACTGCCTAAGTAAAGAACGATGTGGGCACAATGTGTTTTTTTTTTGTTTTTTTTTCCATACCATGGCACTTCGTATCGAAGGAGTTGTCGTAGAAAGTTCGAAAAGGGCTCATTCGATTGTAAATTGGAGTGGCTAGTGCCCTTTTTAATAGTCGAAAGTGATTGGAGGGCAACTAGCCCCCCCCCACGCCGATCATTCCTCCAAACACATCCAATCAAAATTTTGATATAGCCATTTTGTTCAGCGTATTTGATTTCCAGATGGAAAATATCTTTTTGAGGAGGACACTCCCCCACAACCCACGGGGCAAGGGTTTTAAGTTATGCCCTGGGGGCATATAAGTTTTTTATAGAAGGCGCTGTCGTAGAAACTTTAAAAAAGGCTCATTCGATTGGAAACTCAAAGGGCTAGTGCCCTTTCTAATAGTCGAAAGTGATTGGAGGGCAACTAGCCCCCCCACGCCCATCATTCCCCCAAACACATCCAATCAAAATTAGAGATAGCCATTTTGTTCAGCGTAGTTGATTTCCAAATAGAAAATATCTTTTTGAGGAGGAGACTCCCCTAAAACCCTCGGGGCAAGGGTTTTAAGTTATGCCCTGGGGGCATATAAGGTTTTTATAGAAGGCGTTGTCCTAGAAACTTCAAAAAAGGCTCATTTGATTGGAAATTCAAAGGGCTAGTGCCCTTTTTAATAGTCGAAAGTTATTGGAAACAGGCTCTGAAACTTCAAAACAGGCTCTGAAACTTCAAAACAGGCTCTGAAACTTCAAAACAGGCTCATTCGATTGGAAATTCAAAGGGCTAGTACCCTTTTTAATAGTCGAAAGTGATTGGAGGGCAACTATCCCCCCCACGCCCATTATTCCCCCAAACAAATCCAATCAAAATTTTGAGATAGCCATTTTGTTCAGCGTAGTTGATTTTCAGATAGAAAGTTTGTTTTTGAGGAGGAAACTCCCCCACAACCCTCAGGGCAAGGGTTTTAAGTTATGCCCTGGGGGCATATAAGGTTTTTATAGAAGGCGTTGTCGTAGAAACTTCAAAACAGGCTCATTCGATTGGAAATTCAAAGGGCTGGTACCCTTTTCAATATTCGAAAGTGATTGGAGAGCAACTAGTCCCCCCACGCCCATCATTCCCCCAAATACATCCAATAAAAATTTTGAGATAGCCATTTTGTTCAGCGTAGTTAATTTCCAGATAGAAAATATATTTTAGAGGAGGACAATCCCCCACAACCCTCAGGGTAAGGGTTTTAAGTTATGCCCTGGGGCCATATAAGATTTTTATAGAAGGTGTTGTCGTAGAAACTTCAAAACAGGCTCATTGGATTGGAAATTCAAAGGGCTAGTTCTATTCTTAATAGTCGAAAGTGATTGGAGGGGAACTATCCCCTCCCCCACGTCCATCATTCTCCCAAACACATCCAATTAAAATTTTGAGACAGCCATTTTGTTCAGCGTAGTTGATTTCCAGATAGAAAATATGTTTTTGAGGAGGACACTCCCCAACAACCCCCAGGGCAAGGGTTTTAAGTTATATCCTAGGGTATATAAGGTTTTTATAGAAGGCGTTGTCATAGAAACTTCAAAAGAGGTTCATTTGATTGGAAATTCAAAAAGCCAATGCCCTTTTAAATGGTTGAAAGTGATTGGAGGACAACTAGCCCCCCCCCACGTCCATCATTCACCCAAACATATCCAATCAAAATTTTAAGATAGCCATTTTGTTCAGTGTGGTTTCCTAAGGTTGTTGTAAGCAAGCTGTAAAACTGACAAACGATACATTTTTTTTGGAAACTGGAATTATCAGCTATTCTTCCTATTCTAGATCCCATAATTTTGTTTTTAAATCTGATGAGGGTTTGAAGTAATTCTAAATTACGGGTAGTATAATCTGCAATTAATCATAAACCAGTGCCTTTAACTAAAATCTATTTTTAAATGAAACAAAATACTGAATTAGAGGGCATATACTCTAACGTAGTCAACTTTCAGAGCTGCTTCCTCGCCTACCCATGTTGATTCCCAGCTGCCACGTGCGTTCCAAAAGTCCAGAAGGGCCTGCAAACAAAAGACATCTACAAATCACTGATATACTAGTTTATGATTAATGATCCCTCTGAAACATTCAATTTTGCGCAAAGCCTACCGCTGTAACTTGCAACTAAAGGATAAAGTCCCTACATTCTTCGTTTCATTAAATAAAAAAACAAGTGTTTTCAAATCAAAGTAAGGAGCATCATTTAAACTTAAAACGAACAGAAATTATTAACATACGTATATTAAGGGGGTTGCCCCCTTCTCAACACCTCACTCTTTACGCTAAAGTTTTTTGATACTTTTAAAAAGCGTCTTATTGTTCTAATTAAACGGCCATTGTGTTTCAGGACTCATCATTAAAGAATTGGGACAAAATTCAAATTTTAGCGTAAAGAGCAAGGTGTTGAGGAGGGGGTAACCCACTTTATATGCGCAGGGTAATAATTTCCGTTCGTTTTAAGTTTTAATGTTGCTCCTTACTTTCAGTTAAAAAAAACTTGTTTTTTCTTATTTCATTTCTGATCGTTTTTTAAATAATGCCAGGGAATCTGGCCCCAACTCCACGGAGAAACCCACTCCCCATGGTAATATCCTCTAGACAATTCAATCCCGGTCAAAATTTACCCAAGACAGTTACTCTTAACCACTCTGCGCGTAAAATTGAGACAGAAAAGGAGAAAGCAAGACATGTAAAGATAATTTTATATAAGAACTCTGGCAAATTTCCCCAGTGTATAATTTCCCCTAACAAGTTCACTCCCTGGAAACTTCCCTCCCAATAGAAAATTGCCCCGTGGAAAAACCCCCAGCTGAAATTCTCCCCCCCCCCCCCATCCAAAAATGTATGCCTACATCCAAATAACAAATACCATGCGCAAACAATGGGCAAATTTTTATAACTTAAAGACCTTTCCCCTGGGGCTTTGGAGGGGGGAGGGGGTCATGTTATACCCAAAGGCATAATTATTGGGCCTTTCAACTAGGATGAACTAAATGGCTATCTCAAAATTTTGATCGGGCGATTTTGAGAAAAAAGGGCGTTGGAGGGGGCCTAGATGCTCTCCAATTTTTTTTTCATATAAAAAGGTTGCTAGAACTTTTAATTTCCTTTCGAATGAGCTCTCTCCCGGTATTTTCGGACCGCTGAGTCGATAAGATCACCCCTGGGGAAAAAAAACAAATAAACACGCATCCGTGATCTTTCTTCTGGCAAAAATAAAAATTACACATTTTTGCAGATAGGAGCTTAAAAACTATACAGTAGGGTCTCTAATACGGAGAATCTGATAGTGTAATTTTCATTGGGATCACTTTTTCAAAAATCAGGAAAATGTTCTAATGCTCCTTACTTACAGTTGGTTACCACGAACTGTTTGATTGAAAACAGACATTTGTTCGGCGGAAATCTTTTAACGAATATTTACAACCAATTTCAAGTTCGAAAATAGTAAATATGCTTACTAGATTTCTTTGGAAAAAGTAAACCTAAAATTGACTTCGTTGAGTTCGACATTTCCCTGCATTTCGTTGAGTTCGACGTTGAGTTCGACGTCGACGTTGAGTTCTCCCTGCATTTCTACTGCACTGAGAAACCAGAATCTACTTTTTATAAATTTCTTATAATCGTAATACTTTACTAAGGGGTTTAGGGGTTTTCTCCCCCGATGACTTCCCCCTCTCCGAGGAAATACCCCCTGAAAATTCCCTCCGCGAAAAATTCCCCCGGATAATACCATTTCCCCTCATATTCCTCCTGGGTAATTCCGGATGTTCATTAAAACTGAAATTGAAAGTCTTACTGACATGTTTAAGTCAGAGGCAATCCTATAGTGTTGCCTATAGCAAAAAGTCAGAGGGGTTCAATGTATTAATATTTATCTTTTTTTCTCAGAGGCACTTAATATAGAAGGGGTGGTTTTTTAAAATTCGGAGGGTTCTCATTCGATTGCAAATCAAGAGTTCTAGTGCTTTTTAAGATTCAAAGTGGTTGGAGGGCAACAAGATACCCAACATACTGTTGTTTCCTAAAACGCATCCAATCAAAATTTTGAGATAGCCATTTTGTTCAAAATGGTCTAAAGTTCAGAAGAACATGCCTCCGGGTTTGGCAACCCCCTTTTATCTCCCGGGGAAAGATCTGTAAGCTATACAAGTTGCCATTGTCAAGATAAAGGTTTTTTTATGGGAAGGGTGGATTGAAAATTAGCTATCAGTGTGAGTAGACTGAACCTGAACCTAGGGGACTTGGATGACGACAACCATTTCAGGAATAAAATTGATTTCTAGGATTTTTTAATTTTACAAAATTGCATCAACTATAGTTGCAAAAATATAAATTTTTTTCTCATCCGCACGAAAATTTTGAAGTATGTGTGGAAACTTTTGCCAAATCAGTCTTAAATCACAAAACCTTTTTGTTGTCTAAATTCTCAAAGTTTCGCTATTTTCAACACATATTTTTATTACTCAACGTTCAGGAAAGGTCTGATTCATATAAGAAAAAAAGGTTTCCAAGCACAAAGCAAAAATAGATTTTGTGTCGGCTCTCCATCAAAGCAGGTAATTAACTTTTTACAAACAAAACAAACTAGGAGGGTAGAAAATATCACAGAATGAAAACAACAAGATAAGCAAAGTGATAAAAAACCATTATAGCATGTAGACAGTGAGAGTCAGCGTTTAACCCCCCCCCCCCCCCTCCCGGGAAAATACTTACCCGTGGAAAAATCTAGCCCCAAAAATACCCCTTGCGGTTGGTTAGTCAACAATCACCCTCAGCTTATAAAAACAGACTAAAAATGCCTGGGAATTATAAAACAATTTCTACCTCCATCCTCCTGTCGTCTCTCCCTTAAAACTTGTTCTGTATTTATCTGAAGGCTCAATGAGAGCTGGGATGTTTTCGCATTAAAATTCGCCCTTAGAGGTATCTCCCTCTCTCCCTAGCTACAAAACATTCAGATAACCCATGGCAGAAGTTCAAGTGCCTTTTTAAATTTTGTAATTTGTCTATTGCTTCGAGATAGTATTTATTTATTGGGAACATTCGGAAATTTTTCATGTGGGAGTTTTCTGAAGGAAGGAGGGGTTTCTGGAGCATTTTCCATGAAAAGAAAATTGTTGCAAGGAGGGGGGCAAGACTTACGCATAAATTGCTCTTTTCCACTTTCCTTAGCACTTCTAAATTAAACTAAAAAATAACACAATTGAATTAAAATTTTCAAATTTTAAAAACCATATTTTTCGCGAGGGACTCTTTATCCTACACGACGGCTTCCAGTCCAGTCTCGTCATTTTTTTTCTGAGATTAATTAAAAAAGTTTTTCCAAAAACAAGTTTTTCAAAGAAAAGTAAAGAACTCCATTAAACCAAAAATGAGCAAAAATAAAATCAAATCCAAGCGTGAAACTACCACAAATCAGCATCGATAAATAAATGGAATCCAAAACGAACAGAAATTACAATAAATGAGCAGAAATTAACATGAGTAGGGCTCAAAACCCCTATGCCTTCCTAAGACCAGAACATAATTCGTACATAATTTGTACGGAAAAAAAATGTTTTTACTTTTATAAATTTAATAAAGCAAACAATATTAACATTTTGATTACTAAATATCATTATTAAACTGACAATGCACATTCATTTGTATTTTTTCAGTAAAGTGCAAATTATGTTCTGGCCTTCGGAAGGCATATTTGAGCCCTACTCATGTTAATTTCTGCTCGTTTAGAGTTTGACTCGGTTATTTATTGTAATTTCTGTACGTTTTGGGTTCCATTTATTTATCGATGCTGATTTGTGGTAGTTTCACGCTTGGTAGATTATTTGATTTTATTTTTGCTCATTTTTGGTTTAATGGAGTTCAAAACTTTTCTTTGAAAAACTTATTTTGTGGAAAAAGTTTTTCTTAATTAATTTCTGTTCATTTTATATTGACATAGTCTTTTCAGGGAAAACGAAAATAATTCTTAAATCTTTTCGTTTTTTTAAGACTTTATAGTTTGGCCTGCTATTTGTATGCTGCAGAAAAATTTTCAGCAATTTTTAACAACATGCACCCTTTAAAAAATGTGGACACAAATAGTAGTGTTTAATTTAGTTTCATACCTCCTCTAGTTGACCTGAAATAAAAAACTTGATACCATTCGCAAAAAAGAAATCTGATTACTTTCTTTGATAGCTTGGATGCACTTACGCTATTTTGATTTGGTTAAATTTTAAGAGAAGAAGTAGTCCCGAAAATTTGAACATAATACTCTCAGTCGTTCTTGGGATACTGCTGAGATGCCTTATTGGGAATTAGCATCAACACAGTGCATTTTGATTTAATCTTAAGGCAACATTTAATTTTTAAACATAATGGGCAAATGGGAGGTTGGGGGGGGGGGGGGAGGGGGACTAGTTTCCCTCCAATCACTTTCGACTATTATAAAGGGCATTATCCCTTTCTATTTTCAATCGAATGAGCCCTTTTCGAAGTTCCTAAGATAACTCTTTCGATACGAAGTGCCCTGTTCTAAACAAAAAAAGAAAAAAATAATAATACATTGTACCCACATCAAATCTTTACTATAAAAATCTCAAGCCTTCCCATCACTTTCCACTATTAAAAAGGGCACTAGTAGCCCTTTCAATTTCCAATCCAATGAGCCCTTTTTGATTTTCTACGACTACCCTCAAAAACATAATTTCCAGAATTTTAACTACGTCAAGCGAAATGGCTGTCTCGAAATTTTGATTGGATGTGTTTGGGGAAATGGTGGGTGTGAAAGGTGTGTTAGTTATCCTCCGATCAGTTTTGACTATTAAAAAGGGTCCAAGACCTTCTAGTTTCCAATTGAATGAGCCCTTTTTGAAGTTTCTACAACATCACTATCTATAATAACCTTATATAACCCCAGGGCATAATTCACAACCCTTGCCCCGAAGGCTCTGAGGGGGTTATCATCCTCAAAGACCTAATTTCTGAGACTTTTAACTACGTTGAATAAAATGGCCATCTAAAAATTTTGATTGGATGTGTTTGGGGAAAATGGGCGTAAGAGGGGGGTTAGTTGCCCTCAAATCACTTTTGACTATTAAAAAGGGCACTAGCCCTTTTAATTTCCAATCCAATGAGCCCTTTTTCAAGTTTCTACGACAAAGCTTTCAATACAAACCTTATATGCCCCCAGGGCATAACTTACAATCCTTACCTTGAGGGCTTTGGGGGAGTGGCATTTTCTTAGATATAATTTCTGGACCTTTCAACTACTTTGAACAAAATGGCTATCTCAAAATTTTAGTTGGATGTGTTTGGATAAATGGTGGGCGTGGAAGGGATGCTAGTTGCCTTTCAATCACTTTCGACTATTAAAAAGGGCGCTAGCCATTTCAATTTCAAATTAATCGAGCCCTTTTTGAAGTTTCTACGACAACACTTTCTATAAAAAACCTTATACGCCCCCAAGGCATAACTTACAACCCTTGTCGTGAGGGCTGTGGGAGGGTTTTCATCCTCAAATACCTAATTTCCAGGACTTTCAACTAAGTTGAACAAAATGACTATCTCAAAATTTTGATTGGATGTTTTTGGGGAAAAGGTGGGCATGAGAGGGGGGTTAGTTGCCCTCTAATCACTTTCAAATTTAAAAAGGGGACTAGCCCTTTAATTTCCAATCGAATGAGCCTATTTTGAAGTCCCTACGACAACGCTTTCTATAAGAACCTTATATACCCCCATGGCATAACTTACAACCTTTGCCCTGAGGGATGTGGGAGAGTTTCCTCCTCAAAAACATAATTTCTATCTGGAAATCAACTACGCTGAACAAAATGGCTGTCTTAAAATTTTGATTGGATGTGTTTGGGGAAACGGAGGGCGTGGAAGGAGTGTTAGTTGCTTTCCAATCACTTTCGACTATTAAAAAGCGCACAAGCCACTCCAATTTCCAATCGAATGAGCCCTTTTCGAAGTTTCTACGACAACTCCTTTGATACGACGTGCCCTGGTCTAAGACCAAGAAACCAAAAAAATAATTTACTTAGGCAGCGCTATTGAGCTGCCTATGATTAACAAATGAGATATAACTCCAGTAGGTTTTACAAAACTATACACTTCCCTCTCTTTCGAGTTGAACTATGAACATTCTGCCTTAAAATAACTAATTCTCATAAAAATTTCTCCTTTTTATGAGAATTGTTTTATTGCAGCTCACACAGCGAATCACAAATCAAATGCATCACAAAGTGAAGAGCTGCAAATGTATCTGGGAGGGTCTTCTGAATGTTTTTCATATTAACTGTCCTATTAATGTCTTATGTTAATGTCCTGTTAATTGTTAATTCCTCCAAATATATTTTAAATTAGGTTTTTTAACCTACAGGTGGGAAAGGATTAGGATATGTCATACTTTTTATATGCCTTGGATCAGACACTTCTCTTAAAAATCATCATTTTAGCCTGAATTGGTATAAATCCACCGTTTCACAGATATACACGTACTGTAAGCCCCTTTCTTCTCCAATAAAAGACTTTGGGACATAAAATGTGGATAATTCTTTTTAAACTTCATATTCACGCATATACGATAATAGGTTGCACTAGCTCAACTGTTTCAATCTAAATTCAAACCAATATAATTCAACAATACTTCCTTCTTCAACCCCTTCGCTTACAGCACCGGTTCATATTAGCAATATTCACAGCAGTATATTGAACAATCAAACTTACCTGTGGTGATTGGTTAGACCAAGGTTTAGGTGGTCCTGAATTGACTGCTTCGTCAGGGAAGAAAGAATTAGTCCCACCAACAGCAAGGTTTATAATGAAGTAGAACTGAAAAATATTACATAATATCTGTTAAATTTTCCTCAAATATGAGGGAAAGAAAAAGAATAGTTGTGAGAAAAAGGGAGGGAAAGAAAAAGAATAGTCATCAATACTCTTTTTCTAAGATAAGGATAATCTACCTGTAATGCTATTTATTGGCTATTGGCCAACAATTTTTTTTGGCGATGATCGATGATATAACCTGTCGACGGGTGGTCTAATAAAAATGACACATTCAAAATCTAGAAAATAATACCTAAGTATGCTATAAACTTTAGACAACTTAAAAAACAAATAAAAACTGTTCTAATTGGAGCCCTCCAAATAGTAATATTCTAGCTTTCAACAGAAGAAAAATAATTTAAAACACCATTTTTTAATTGAATATCTCTTCCAATTTTCTACTGAAATAGCATGAAATGGCTATTAGTCAGTAAATAATGTATTTAAAATTTTCTTACCATGATCAGTGGTTTTACCAGAAGACAGTGGTGGGGATCTAATAATGAATGAATGAATGGTTTTTATTTCCCATCATAAATAACACAAGGTTACACAACGGAGTATTGAAAAAAAAAGAAAAAAAAAGAGAAAAAGAAAACGCAATAAGAGAAACAACAAGACTTCAATAACAATCTATATACAGCATACTAAACTCTTATTCAAACTAGCCTACGATAGCTCGGTACATATCATGATCAGGATTGAGCGAACGCCGAAATCGAACGATTCGCTCAGTAGCTGCAGTAGTCGGGTCCACAACGCTGTAATTTTTCGAAACTCTTGAGTTTCCTCCCATGGCGGAACACTTAAAAGATACTTCGCATACTTATAGTAAACCCGACGGACTGAGCGCTTATCTGTTTCGGTGAAAAGAGACCAAAATGGCGAGAGTGACAGAACATGTGGGATAACGAACACGGAATAGAGCCTTCCGAGTATACGGCGGTTATACATACGTTTGCAGGGTAGAAGTAGTCCGAATGCTTTGCGTACCTTTTCTGAAAAATTCTCAACCAGTGCTTAACGTAGGCCGCAGATCTGAAGCGATCAGCAGTCCAAGGTAAGTGAGAGATGGCTTTGAGCTCACCGCAGTATCGCCTAGGAGCACACTAATCGGGGTCAAATCTTTCGCGTTGCGACGAAAAACAACTACTTCACTTTTGGCAGCATTAAAAGCTAGCCCAATCTTAGCATATTCATCACTCAATATATTGTAGTTATCCTCAACCCTTGAAACAGACCTACTTGCGTTAAGTATATCATCAGCGTAATTGATGAGCGACACGTCTATACCTAGATATATGCAGCACGTTTTGGCAGATTCCTGAGGGACGATAATACTGTTGTTGTATAGAGGAGGGGAAGTAATGGAGCCTTGCCGGATACCTTTACGGACAGGTATAACTACGGTGGATACCACCATACCGCGATGAGTCGGGACTTTAATCTTCACTCTCAGCCTCTTATACATGCTCCTCCATACAACGACAACCGAACGGTCAACTCCGCGTTTACAAGCAGAACTAAGTATAAGTGCGTGGATACCGGAGTCGAATGCTCTACACACATCGTGGCTTGCTAGAACAAGTGTATCATTATTATCGTGAGCACTGAGCAAAAGATTAGCTATCAACGAATGAACATGCTCGTGACTAGTACCACTCTTAAACCCGAATTGCGAATCGGGAGTATAACAAGCTTCACTTAGGTCACCAAAAACAAGCATTTCCATGAGTTTGCAGAATACCGGCGCAACAGTTATCGGGCCGTATGATGAACAGTTCCTGGGATCATTCCCTTTTTTGGGAACTGGTGTAACAACGCCAACACAGAAAAAATCGGGGACAAGACCGCAGTTAAAGATCATCTGGTACATAAGAGCAAGGTGATTTAACACATTGTCACCCCCAA
The DNA here is from genome assembly GCA_029168905.1 of Artemia sp. Kazakhstan ARC1039. Lineage (NCBI taxonomy): Eukaryota > Metazoa > Arthropoda > Branchiopoda > Anostraca > Artemiidae > Artemia > Artemia sp. Kazakhstan ARC1039. The sequence continues at coordinate 19,945 of JAQQPU010001695.1, read as the reverse complement.
TAGCCAGATGCATTCCACAAATATTATCATCACCTCGAGAATACTTCTTTTTCAGTTTAGATAGCATATGACGGATACTAGAGACAGTAACAACGAACCCGACACTTCGTTCATTTGACGCTAGGAGGGAGTCGAGCTCTTTTTCGAACTCTTTCTCGAGAGCCTTGTTCGGCGGTGAGAATTCGGCGGTGAAATATTTATTCCAATCACTTTCACTTGGCAAAATTTCTTCTTTGCGAGATTTCGGACTCCTTTCTTTTTAATATACTTCCAGACTGCATTTGGGTCACCTTCAAGCACTTTGCAATTCTGGTCCATTAAGTCGGTTCAGTGTTTAGCAAGGGTCTTGGCCAACTTTCGCTTAGTATATAGCCTGATATCATTCAAGACACCTTGACGAGGGCGCCCGCACTCGTTCCATAGTGTATACCAGAATTTAGATCGACTACAAGACTCGGACAACTGTACATTCTGAGACCACTGTGGATTTTCACTTCCGATTCGAACTTTTCGTGTCGGAACTGCAGCCTTTTCGGCACAGCGTAGGGCATGTGTAATTTCTGCACAGTAATTGTTCAGGAGTATCTGCTTCTCATTATCGGGAACAGGTGAACCTTGTTGAAGCAGTTGAAATGGGACCTTTATCTTTTCAAGTATATTATCATACACGGACTTGAAAAGCGCAGAGTCGGCTTTTCCCCACTCAGATTTTACCACCCATTTACGGTGACATTCATTGGGCTGAGTAGGTTTATTAGTGACACAGAACACATTCGAGATGGGTAGGTGGTCGGAAGCACAGATGCTTAATTTTACCCTACATTTTCCGTTTGTCTTCACATCTGCAGAGCACAGCATTGAGTCAAGAGAGGATACAGAGCCGGAGTTTTGTACATACGTGTAGTCCAGGTCATTTTCAAGTACACGGAGACTTTCACAGGCAGCTACCAGAACCTGAGTTCTCGGGCTGTTGTCGCACAGGTTGCAGTTCATGTCTCCGGTTACAATGCATGACAGTTTTTGCATAGCACATCCGTCAACTGCTCCACAAATCTATCCACAAGATTCAAGATTCTTGCATCAGATTCATCGTCACGATAATCCGTGGGCATATAGACACAGAATAGAGCTGTATCAGCAATTCGGACACCGACGAAGAAATCAGACTGCTTGTACAAGGAAGGATTAAGACTTCTGCGTACCAGTATTGAAATACCACCAGAGGGTCTACCTCTGCCAGAACGCTTTGCAGGAACACTGAATACGCTGGAACTGTCATTGACCTCAAGAAGCTGAAGTCCTTCTGTTGTAAGAAAGTGCTCCTGTAGACAGACTACGTCATATTCTTGTACTAATTGCTCAACCTCAAAGACAAACAAACTATACCTATTTATTTTTTATACTTTGTAAATATAATCAAACAGTTCGTGATAATGAACTGTAAGTAAGGAGCAATCCGGCTTAATAGTAACCAAAATTATAAAAAACAAAATTTTTTGCAGCAATAGTATATCAAAAGAATTGGCTTCTTATGCCAATTTAAAATATGTATGTTTTACTAGTTGCAGCCTTATCCGTCAAAAGCTCCGACCCTGAGAAAATTTGCCTGACTTTCGAAAAAAGATTAAAACGCCCCTTAAAAGCGATAGAATCGTAATGAATATCACACCATCAGATTCGGCGTATCAGAAAACCCCACAGTAGAGGTTTCAAGCTCGTATCTACAAAAATGTGGTATTTTTTGCCAGAAGAAAGTTCACGGATGCGTGTTTCTTTGTTTTTTCTTTGTTTTTATTTTTCCAGGTTTAACCGTATCGATCCAGTGGTCGTATAATATCGGTAAAGGACTCATTTCAACTGAAATTAAAAGTTTTACTGCCCCTTTTATATGATCAAAAATCGGAGGGCAACTAGGCCCCCTCCCGTGCCCCATTTTTCTCAAAATCGTCCGATCAATATTTTGAGACAGCCATTTTGTTCAGCATAGTTGAAAGGCCGAATAAGTATGCCTTTGGAGATATCATGACCCCCCAAAGCTTCTGGGAAAATGCCTGTAAGTTAAAAAAATTGCCTATTGTTTACGTGTAGTATTTGTTATTGGGAAGTATGCATACATCTTTCAGGTAGGGAAGGGAGCATTTTCTGCTGGTAAGATTTTCCACGCGGATAATTTTTCGTGGAGAGGGAAGTTTCTAGGGGATGAATTTTTCAGAGGAAATTTCACACTATGAGAATTTGCAGAATTCCTAAACGAAATTCTTCTTATGTCTTGCATTCTCTTTGCCGACTGATATTAAGTTTTATTTTTCAGGTCAAGGTCAGGAGTTATTAAATTAAAAAAACAAGTTTTTTTAACTGAAATTAAGGAGCAACATTATATCTTGTATAGAACAGAAATAGTTAAGTATATGAGGGGTGTTGCCCCTCCTCAACATCTCGCTCTTTACGCTAAAGTTTCAATTATGTCCAAGTTCTGTAAGAACAACAACTGAAACACTATGTTCGATTATTTAGAAAAATAAGAAGCTTTTTTAACAGTACCAAAAAAAAAAACTTCTGCGTATAGAACGAAGTGTTGAGGAGGAGAAACCCCCTCATATAAATAATATTTTCTGTTCGTTTTAATTTTTAATGTTGCTCCTTACTTTCAGTTGAAGAAACTTGTTTGTTTTTTTCTAACGATAAAGACTGTTCTCTTAGTTACACCCCTTCCAAGATGGCAAATTTGCTGGCTAGTATAAGAGAAAAAACATATTAACTTCGAGAATAATTTAATACTTCAATATGTTGAAATATTGAATAATTCACTATCATAAGGATATAGATGGCACTAAATCGGTTTTTTTTTACGGAACAAAGACATTGTAAAAATAGAAAAAAAAGTATCTTGAAAGGAATTATAAATGAGCTTCTGAAACTGAACCGTAACAACAATAAAATTAAGGATACATTCCATGGGTCCCGTAAAAAAAATATATCAAAAGGATTGTGTGGAACTATCACTATCACTATCACTACTATCAGAACTATCACTACAAGAATTAAGGAAGTAATGAATGAACACAAGAACCTTAAATAAAAAAATTAATAGACATACTAATAAACCTTATACATCATTTTGACAGTTCCTAGGGGTAAAAAAAAAAATCATACGTTGATGACCAAAACTGGCTCGGTATGATAGACGAAAAATGAAAAACTGTTGAACTGTGCCGTTTTGTGGCTCATCTAGCGCCCGGGGAAAAATGCTGATTAGCACCCATCTCTTATCCCCCAAAGATTTTCAGACCAAATTTAAACATAATTTTCATCTATTAAAAAATTATTTTTAACTTCTTTACTTAATAATACTTCATTTTTATTTTTTACTTTACAACTAAAATTATTCAATTATTATTAATTATTTTAATTTGATTATTATTATTAATTATTTTTTATTTCCTGATTAATTTTATTTTATAAATTGATTAATGTTTTATTAATTATTTTCATTTATTAACTGCGGCCTACTCTGTTTTTATAAAAATGAAATTCAAAAAATTACAAAATGATCATTAGTGTTAGATTATTGATTTGAAATTTAGCACTCCTAAAATTTCTGCACCCGGGGTAAGTTCCCCCTCTGCCCCCCTAATATAGCATATGCCTAAAAAAAAAAAAAAAAAAAAAAAAAAAAAAAAAGTGTTTCGGCAAGGACTTCCGTCAAGCCGTCTTCAGTATTATCAATAGAAACTAACTATCAGACCACTAAAATTGAAGACTACTTCTCTCTTTCGGAGTTTACTTGCTTTGTTTCTAGTTTATTCGCAGAACATTTTCTCGTTAGAATTTTATTTTCTACGATGATTCAGTTTTTCGTGTTTTCACTTTTGAAAAGGGATTACAGGTTAAAATACCTATAGGTTTGTATGAAGAGCATACAACTAATGTAAATTTGATATTACAAGCGTAAGTTATTTTGTCCTTTAAATGATTTGCTTTTCTATATTTTCCTTACGTGCTATAAACGGTCACCGTTGCCATGTTTTTTAAGACAGCTTATGAGTCTTATTTGGAAAACCAAAAAACGGGAGCTCTCCTAGTACCACCAATTCTAGTAGTGGCACTGCATAAATCTCAGAGGTTTAAAAGCTCTCTTTAAGGATATCAGTAGGGGAGAATAGGGTTTCTAAAAATACCAAATTTTTTAAGGTTCCCCCATAATTGTTTTAAGTTATAGTATAATTCACCTATTGCTTAATTTTACTTTAGGAATCGATTATTCAAGACAATATCTTTCAAGAAGGCTTATAGCAAAAATCGTACGCGAAATGAATAAAGTGTTTATTTAAAAATAAGGTGGGAAAAACTGCTCAGAGCAATATATCTAAAGAACTACAAATTTAAGTAATTTTGCGAAAAAAATAACTGTATTTTAACAACAAAAATGACAGTTTCGTGTTCCATATGAAACCGCTGGGTTCTAAAAGATTACTTAAGGCTTTACATCACTTTCAGAAGTTATGTTCTATCAGATACATTCTGACCAGAATCCTTATTTTATTTATCTATATTTTTCTTTATCTTAACGTTTGTGAGCTTAATTTCGCTTTATTTTATACTTTTTCTTCGTTTTTGTTCCACTAGAGTGTTTTTATAAATGGTGGGAGAATAAATATGAAACAGTTCGTGGTAACGAATTGTAAGTAAGCAGCGACCCGCTCAATAGTAACCGAAACTCTAAAAAATGAATTTCGATACCAATAAATACATCAAAAGAATCAAATTTTTATGCTGAATTCAAATATATAAGTTTCATCAACTTTAGTCTTATCCATCAGAAGTTACTTGCCTGAGAAAATTTGCCTGATTTTTGAAAAAAGTGGAAAACACCCCATAAAAGTCATAGAACTTTAATGAAGATCACACCATCATATTCAGCGTATCAGTGAACCCTACTGCAGAGGTTTCACGTTTATATCTACAAAAATGTGGATTTTTTTTTTTGCCAGATAAAAAAGATCACGGATGGGCGTTTATTTGTTTTTTGTTTGTTTTTGTTTTGTTTTTTCAGGGGTGATCGTATCAACCAAGTGGTCCTAAAATATCGCGGCAGGTATCATTAAAAGGCAATTAAAGATTCCCGTACCCTTTTTGAGTGACCGAAAAAAACTGGAGGGCAACTAGGCCACCTCCCACGCTCATTTTTCCCGAAGTCACCCAATAAAAAATTTGAGAAATCCATTTTGTTCAGCATTGTCGAAAAAACCCTAGCTGTGTCCCTAAGGATGACTGAATCCCCCACAGTCCCCGGGGGAAGGTCTGCAAGTTATGAACTTTGCCCAATGTTCACATATAGTATTGGTTATTGGGATAATTTAGTATCACTAAAATTTGACTCTGTCTCACAACTTCATTTTTTAAAACAATAAAAAAAAACTTTAGCGTAAAGAGCGAAGCGTTGAGGAGGGAACAGCCCCTTTCATACACGAAATAATCTCTATTTGTTATAAACTTTACTACAGCTCCTTACTTTCAATTAAAAAAATTGTTTTTTTTATTGAATCATCATCATAGATCAATTCTAGTAGAGTTTGTCAAGTTCGTGCTTTGGCTCACTGTGAACATATTCAAAGGGTTAATAAAAAGATAGATTTTAAATTTTGATAAAAAGATATTGCTTGAGCCTCAAGTCTAATTATGAAGTATGTTGGTTGAGTAATGGAGTTATCTTGAAGTAGTATATTTCTCATTACAGGTACCTACAGGGAAGTAAAGGGGTTTTACGCCCTTCCCCTAAATATTAAATCCACAAAAGGTACAGACTTAAACAAAACCAGAAAATCTATTACACTTTCCAGGTAAAAAACAAACTTACCAGTTCGTACCATAGTTCCTCTCCCCCTGGAAAAATTATTTACGGAGCTTCATCTTGATAAAGTTTATGTAGGTATTCTTATCCCTTAGTCACGCCCCCCCCCCCACCTCAACTTCCAGCAGTATTCGTTCGAGGAGGAAAAAGTGTTTCTTTCTTCTCAGCCCAATATTATTTTTGAATTGATTTTTGTGATGCGTTCCAAAGAACTGAAAATTCATTTCTCAATCCTTCATTGACCTAATCTACATCAGCTAATACTCCAAATAAAACTTGATTAAACAAATTTTTGATGCCAAAATTAGAAAAATTTGGTTCCTGAAAGAAGTGAATGAAATGTTTCAAAATTTAGTTTCATCTGCAGGATGAGACTGCTTATCATATTTATTCACCTAACTACAAAAATCACACTGCTTCTTAGATTATAAAATTAGTCCTAAACGAAATAACACGAAAAAATAAGGGCTTTTTTTATCCAAGACAGTAACAGAGTAAACTAATATATACGAATAAATAGGCTTTAGCATCAACAGCTGTCTTCAGCAAAAAGAGAAAAGCTAAATAAAAACGATAAAATAGTTTACAATGTTGATGTACTATGTATAGTGTATAATTTTTGTTTTTTTAAACATGCAATCGCCGTGCTCACCCCCTAGGAAATTGTTGGACAGCATTCGTCAGTAAAAAAAAAAAAAAAAAGATGGAATCCAAAAAAATAGTTTACAACATTAGTGAACTCTGCTCAATGTATGATTCAACTAAAGGTACTTGTATGATATACCCCCTGCAGCTCAAGTTGTTTATGCATTGAGGCACTGTAAACCAAGGCCGTACCCAGAAGGTGGGGGGGTTTGTACCCCCCCCCCCCCCGAAATGTTTGTCTGACTCGTAAAAACGTAACAAAAATGGATAGAAACAAATTTTGTATGCTTTTTTTGAGGTTTTTTGTGTAAAGCCCCCCCCCCAAATTATTTCTTTTAAAAAAATCATGGTACGACCTTGCTGTAAACCTAATTCCTTGGCTAGTTGCTTTCAACTTGGTGTAGAGAAAAGACATAGAGAAGTGACAGAATAGATGTAGAATACATAAGTTGGGCTATATATTTGCACATTAGGCGGGGGGTGGGGGTAAAGAATTTGGACAGTGTGAAGTCAGAAAACAATTCTTACATCACAATATTGGAATAGTTTTAGCTAACACACTTTGCATGCAGACCCACTATACTTTACCCCCCCCCCCTAATACGCAAATATATAGCCACAATTTGTAAAGTACCCAACTAAACATATAACTAAATAAAAAGAGCCATAACATTAATTATCCAATAACTTCTGACCATTTCTGTTATTTATGTAGCAGAAATAATTTCGGAGACCACACTGCCTTTCCATGACGATAAAATAAAAGTCCAAAATAGGGATAAAATCCTTTTTAATAGACAGTGTATAATAAATTTCACAAAAAATACCAGTAAAACAGTTTTACTACTGATGACGGTCACTGTATATGTGACCGAAATATCTGGTATTTTTTGTAAAATTTATTATACATTGTCTATTAAAAATGATTTTATCCCTATTTTGGACTTTTATTTTATGTGGCAGAAATATAGTGAATACAATGAATAAAAGGGAGTCAGTAAATCTTGTAGTGAGGGGAAGGAGTCCCTCACTCCCTCTTAAATTTAATAGTATCAAATAATATGTAATAGTCGAAATTTTGAGTTTGGCATAGCTTCTTACATGGGTGGTGCACCTCAGAAAATTATATTTTAAGGCTCTTGTTACACTTTGTTGGAGTCTTTCTTAAATGTATTCTTTTTCTATCTTAGCTCGAATATCTGATTTTCATCTCTAATTTTTCATTGCTCTTGTTTTTTTTTATTATTCATTGCCTTTCGCGCACGCTCTTTATGCTCTTCACACGCATGTTTTTTTCGCTTAGTTCTTGTACCTCTTTCTTATTAATATGCTGTTTCTCATTTACAATTCAGTTTTCAGTAAAATAAAATGCTAATATAATTAATGATGTAAGATACGTAAAATATATAATATAAATGCACAAGTGTACAAAAATATATGTAAAATGAAATGTAAAATAAATACTGTAATTACCTCTTGATCAAATGGTGCCAATTTAGTTGCACCCACCCATGGATTATCTTGGCCAGCAGGGAAAGCTCCATATTCCCAGAAACCATTCGCTGGTGGTTCAACTCTTCCGGTTTCAACGCCATCTATTGTTAAACTTATATAATCTGAAATCAGGGAGAAAGAATATAGACGGTACCTTCTTGTGGTGGCGCAATGGGCTTGATCTCAGCTTGGTAATACGGAACCCGGAAATCGAACCGAACTGTAGAAACACACTGCAAAACCGACGCAAGGACCTTAGTAGTTAAGAAGCATCCTTAATACAATAGAATATACATACATCTAGATAAGGATATTAAGCGCACCAAGGATGGTAAGTTTCTACACATAGGATGCTGAAAAACTCTTTCAAAGATTTTGTCACTATATTTTCAACTTAAATGTTTTTAGAACTAAATTTTGTTTAGGACACCTCGCCCTGTTTGTTTCCCTATCTCCATCCAGATAGCACAGCGCACTCTCAGGTGGTTTGGACACCTCCTACGTATGCCGACGACAACCCCAGCCACAATAATTTACGATTTTGACCCAAAAGCTCATGGCTGGTCCCACCCGAGTCGCAGACCCCGGACCCGGTGGAAGAATAGTCTCAATAAATTCCTGGAGATGTCCAACATTACTGTCGACGAGACCCTAATCTTAGCATCAAACCGGTCAGCCTTGAGGAGCAGAGTTGCGACGCTCTCTACGTCGCCCCCAACGCGGCAGGAGCCTAAGTCAAGTAAGTCAAATTTTGTTTAGAGCGTATGTTTAGAGCTAAATTTTCTTTTATTCTCTATAAGGTTTTTTGCGAAATTCTTAAAGTGCCGAAAATATCACATTAAAAACATTATTTTTACCATGGACCCATCTTAGGCCTATTTACTGAAAACCATGATTTTTCAAGTTTTTATTTTGGTTATTCCAAAATTATGCAGTTTTTATGGCAGCACTATATTTTCCCCAATATTGCAAATTCGAACAGTGAAACTGAATAACCAAAAATAGTGAATTTATAAATTTGACAACACTTTTCGCCTTTAAAAGAAAAAACACTGACAAACTGTTGATTTCCAAATCCAGTTGTACCTTCAAGAAGCTATCTTTTTTTTAGAACTGTTTGGTGTGGCGTATGCTTAGAGGAAAAATTTTTTTTATTCCCGATTCCCGATTTTGTACGTTTTCAGGTCCCAAATTCACGGTCTCTTATGTCCCAAATTCCCAACTTCTCATGTTTTCTAAGATAAATATGTTTCAACTTACCATACAATAATATTTAATTTTTTATATAATATAAAATTAAAAATAATTTTTTTTAATAATATTTAATTTTCATACAATAATATTTAATTTTTGCTGCTCTTGGTACTTTAAGGGTACTTTAAGGGTACTTTAAGAGCTATTTATGCTACAAAAAAGTTAAAAGGTATCTTGAAAAATTTTCAAGTTGAATATAGAACTTAGATCCTAAAATGATATTGTCAAATCCAATATGTCTGAACTAAGCGCCCCCCATTTCGATCTACAATCCCCCAACTCAAAAATACCCCAACTCAAGTGCACAAAGGGTCTTCTCAACCCCAGAAGGAATCCTTTTATCATGGAGACTCGTGATAGTTATAGAACCATCAACAGAATAGACACTTTTTAATTTCATTTTATTATTTTTTTTTAAATCGACTTATTTCATTAACCCTTTTAGAGACAAAGTTAACGTTTCGCGGGACAAAAGTAAGTGGCACATCAATGTCGTCCCATCTTTTTTTTCCAAACAAAAATAGTATTTTTCCTTATTTCTAAAGTTTATGCTAATAGAAATTATTATATTAAAATAAACTTCAGAAATGAATGGAGAGAGAGAGAGAGAAATTTGTTTTTATTAAATACCAATATTCACAAACAAAAATCATGTCAAACAGACCTACCACGTAAAAATCTATACAGATTTGTTTGTGGCAGGACTCAATACTTTACTCACTTACTACATATATATTTTAAAAAATAAAAAATAAAAAATAAAATGAATTTTATAAATAAATAAAAAATAAACCTCGTGGGAACCGCGAACCATTACTTACAGAAGATAGAAGACAGAAAACAGTCAGTTTTAAGCGAAAAAAGATTCTGAAGAATAGAGAATATTGTATTATAATAAATTCTACAAATAAAAGAAAATGTCATTTCAACATGGATCAAATGACTGGGAAAATTCATATGAAATAAATAATTTAGTTTTCTAACAAACTAGAACCCTTAGAATATCATTCTAGTAAAACAATACTTGATTTTAAGACTTATCCTATTCTATACTCATCGAAAATAAGCGTTCCTTTCACGAGAATCTCTCCTGTAGTTTTCTATGACCACCAATTTGATTACCTTCCTCTCCCTTTCTTAAGAAGAAAACGAGAAAAATTAACCTGAATAGAGTGATCGTGTGACTTGAAAACATTCATTTTTTTGTTTGTTTGTTTGAATAGGAATGTTGATACGATTGTTGTCAAAATTAATTAAAAAAAAAAACTTTTTCCACAAAATAAGTTTTTCAAAGAAAAGTAAAGAACTCCATTAAACAAAAAATTAACAAAAATAAAATCAAATAATCTATCAAGCGTGAAACTACCACAAATCAGCATCGATAAATAAATGAAACCCAAAACGAACAGAAATTACAATAAATAACCGAGTCAAACTTAAAACGAGCAAAAATCAACATAAGTTGGGCTCAAAACCCCTATGTGTTCCTAAGGTCAGAACATAATTTGCAATTTACTGAAAAACATATAAATGTTTTTACTTTTATAACTTTAATAAATCAAATAATATTAACATTTTGATTACTAAATATCAGTATATGTATATATTAAACTGACAATGCACATTCATTTGTATTTTTTTATATTAACATTAATTTCTTATTCATTAATGCATGCCTAGTAGGATTTCAGATAAAAAAAAGAAGCAGTACTGTTGGCTTCTTTTTTTCTTTTTAGAAGACATTGCCTATCTTGCATGCATTAGCTGAAACTATTAATTCATTTACATTTGAGACTAAATTACTATTTATAACAATTAATATTACGATAAATAATAGAAAAATATTGTTATAATAATATATCTTTATGTTTTATTATAATAGCTATAATAATACTATTTCTTAATACAGTTATTATCGTAGTAATAATAATAAATAATAACAATAATATTACTATAATAATCATAAAATTGAATTCAAATCTATGTATTTATGTCAAGATTGTACCACCTTTTTGAAACAGCTTACCACCAATAATTAACGTTTGCCTTACCTGGTGTCCATTCCAAGCCGTATATATGGAAATCAGAGTCATAGCCGGGAACAGAATTCTTGCTCCAGCTTGTTTTCTCATACTGATTAAGGAAAAAGTGTGGACCCCAATGCAGTGTTTGAGAAACTTGTTCTGCACCAATATTCACGCCATTCAGCATCAGTCCACTGTTACCTCTAGATTCAACAATATCAATTTCACCGGACGCCGGCCATTGTCCATAATCTTGGTATCGTGGGAGCATCCATATAGCTGTAAATAAAAATATAATTAATTAACAATAAGATTAACAATATAGCTGTAATTAACAATGTAATAAACAATATTCAGTTATACAATTCTAAAAAGAGACAATTTATAAGAGAGACTTTGGTTTCTAACTAGAAGCTTGTCTTTCCTACCCCAGCCTCTGCTCCTTTTTGGGTAGTATCTTACCAATTTCGGGACCCAAAATCATCTAAAGTAGGGGGTAACAGTTTTCATATCACAACAGCCTTAGGTTAAGTGAATGGAGCATATGAAATCATAATGTCTCTCCCAGTATATTAGGGTATGCCAATTACCGGTCCCATAGGCACCCTGTATAGATGGAAATTCTATCAAGTCATCTACAATACTTGGTTGATTTTTTTTAGCACTGAAATTGGGAATTGATGCCCCCTCCCCCACTTTAAGATACTGTTAAATTTCTTGGGCACCGAAAATATCAGGTGACTAGCAAAACTTCAGATCAAAAGAGGCTCGAGTCGAAAATTGCCATTAGTTTTAGCGGAAACTGTAGATATTTAAAAAGTGATTAGTAGGAATTAATAACTACTAATATCACTGAAATTGTATTGTTTCTCAGTTGCATCTAGAAAAGTTACTAGCAAGTGTAATGTAGTCTAGAAAACAGCTTACATGTCTTCCGAGATTGAACCAATCTAAGAAAGACATCCGAAGAGAATACGAAACTGATAAAAGTCGGATTTTCGGCGATTGAATAAAATTGAATATAATAATAGAAATGAATAGAAAACAGATAAATAGAATAGAAAATACGAAATAAAAACAGTACCAATACTTCTACTACAGCGCATAAGAATATCATTAAAAAAATAAAATATTTCAGAGAGAATGGGACAATTTGAATTATTGATATGAATTTCGATAAAATTAAAAATAAAAGCTCTCCGTAAATAGTACTTAATCAAAATTCTCTTGTTTTCACAAATTCTTTTAATTCAAATTCCAGTGTGCACAGGCTAGGCCAAGGATGGATTTGTAAAATTTTGCCAGACAAAGTGAACTAGGTAAGTAACAGCTAGTAACGCTGTTACTATTTCAGGGTTGCCACCCGGTAGAAAATTACAAAATTTTAGTAATTTTTTGGTTGCTTTGGCGATGTTCTTCAATAATATAGTGGTTTATGCACTGATTTAGTGACTATTTTTTTTTAGGCAATATAAAAATCACTAGAAAAATTGATTAATCACTAGGGATGACAACCATGGACTGATACCAGAAATTGGGCTTTTTAATCTTTCTTGTATTTTAAAATATCTTTAAAACAAGCTAGAGGCAGTTTGGAGTAATTAACTATTTAAAAGACCTAATAGATCTATTAAATTTAATCTGCAGGCAGCTCTAAAAAGCATTATGTTGTTATCAGTGCCCTGGGAAATAGCTGAGCTATGAAACAAAACTTTCAGGAATAAACTAGCGCCTAAGTTATCACCTGAGGAGATTATTTCAAGCACTTTTAGTGTTATGACATTCGCAAAACAACTGCAAAATACTAGATTTTGTTGGTGGTTTTACTTTCCAATGCTAACGCATGTGTCCACTTTCTCAAGATTCCCATATTTTTCTATACATCGTTTGCGTTTCTATTTTTTTTTTTTTTTTTTTTAGCTTACCTGGCCAAAGCCAATCACCACGTGGCATTCTTGCTCGAATTTCAACCCTGCCAAATTTGAAGGAAAATGATTCAGCCGAACGTAAACGAGCTGAAACTATTGGATTTAAAATATTCGTTGGGTTTCCTACCCTTTCGCATCCGTAAAAGTTCCCGGCAGTGCATCTGAAAGTAAAAAAGAATTGTGGAAATGCACATTATTTTTATTTTATTTAAGGTAAGTTCAGACCAAAGAAAGCATTTTTTTTTTTTTTTTTTTTTTTTAGCAGAAACCACAAGTAAAGCAGCTTTGTGTAATTTGGCTGTTTTATCTAATGGAAGCTGAAACTCTCTTAAGTCTAGGAAATTTGTCGATAGAATAAGATGATTATGATACTCGAGTATGATACCAAAGAGATGTATCTGCTATATTATTTACTAGAGTATATGATGTTATATAATCTATCTTTATATTATTATTTACTATTGTTGTGCTATACTACACATCTATCATTGCGCAAACAGGAAGCTTTTATTTATTTTAAACAGTATTTCTTCTGGTTGTATTTTTTTAGTTTTTCGTTAGTTTTGAGGATTTCTTTTCTTAGTTAATCATAGCGGACTATTCACCTGTGATTACAAGCAACAATGAGTCGAATACTCAGGCACATGAAGGCGTTATTTTCATCAGACGACGTGAAATTTGGCTGCCAAAGTGAAATTTGACTCCTGAACCGAAATATGACTTTAGTCAGAAGCTAGCTTGAAGTTCAAAAGTTAAACTTAAAACTTTAAAATGGCATATTCAAGAATCTGAAATGCCTTAGCTTAAGTCAAAATCCTTTAACTGCTTTTAAAACCTTAAATACAGACCTGAAGCAATTGCTGTAATTCCTGATCGAACAGTTCGTGGTAACAAACTGTAAGTAAGGAGCGATACGGCTCAATGGTAACCGTATCTCTAAAAAACAGAATTTTGATATGAATAGATATATAAAAAAATCAGATTATTATGCTGAGCCCAAATATATAAAATTCATTAAGTTTAGTGTTACCAATCAAAAGCTACGTGCCTGAGAAAATTTGCCTGGTTTTCAAAAAAGGGCAAAACACGCCATAAAAGTCAAGGGATCTTAGTGAAAATCACATCATCAGATTCAGCGTATTCGAGAACTCTATGATAGAAGGTTCAAGCTCATATCATAAAAATTTGAAAATTTGTATCTTTGACAGATGAAAAACGCGGGCGTCACGGATACGTATTTATTTGTTGTTGTTGTTTTTTTTCCAGGGGTTATTGCTTCGTACCAATAGTCCTAGAATATCAAGAAAGGGCTAATTTGGACGGAAATTAAAAGTTTTAGTGCCCTTTTTATGTGACCGAAAAATTGGAGGGTAACTAGACCTTTTTTCTCCTTAAATTTGTCGGATCAATATTTTGAGATAGCTATTTCGTTCAGCACAGCTGAAAGGCTCAATAACCATGCCTTTGGAGATAACCAGACCCTCCACAGCGACTGGGGAAAGGTCTTTAAGCAATAAAATTTGCCTTTTTTACGTAGATTATTTATTATTGGGAAGTATGCATACAGTTTTCGGGTGGAGAAGGGGGGAAATTTTCTGCAGGGGGGGGGGGGGGTTGGATTTCTCACGGAGATAATTTTCCATGGGGAAGGAAGCTATCGGGGGGTTAACTTTGCTGGGTAAATCATACACTGGGAGAATTTTCCTGAATTCCCATACGAATTTCTTTTATTTAGTCTTACTTTCTCTTTGCCGACTCAATTTTATATGTGAAGATGTTAAGTAAAATTGTCTAGAGGGAAAACATTACCAGGATGGAGTTGTCTAGAGTATCTTTCCATAAGAGGGATATGTTTCACGGGATAAATTCTCCGGAGGGAATTTTCTGCGGGAGAAACTTTCTACTAGGGGGCGGGGTATTCGTGGAAAAACTTTGCCACGTAGGTGGGGATTTTTGGAGTGATTTTAAAAACAATATTTTCAAATAAAACTGTGTAAAGAAAAATGTTCACCTGATACTGTTTGCAAGAAATTTTTCGGGGGAAATCTTCAGCTAGAATGAAATTGCCTGGGACGAATTTTCTTGGCGAGGACGGGGATTTTCGCAAGACTAACTTTCCAAGGAGGAATTGTCCGTGGGGAGAAGGAATTTTCCATAGAGGGCGAGAAGATTTTCTTGTCTTTATTTAAAAACGATCAGAAGTTAAATAAGAAAAACAAGTTTTTATCAACTGAAAGTAATGAGCAACATCAGAACTTAAAACAAAAAGAAATTATTAATTATACGAGGGGGGCTGCCCCCTTCTCATTACCTCAATCTTTACGCTAAAGTTTGACTTCTGTCCTGATTCTTTAAGAACGACTCCTGAAACACAAGGACTGTTTAATTAGAATAATAAGCTTTTTTTTTTAAAAAAATCTGAAAAACTTTAGCGTAAAGAGCAAGGTATTGAGAAGGGGAACACCCCTCTCATATAATTGATAATTTCTGTTCTTTTTAAATTTCGATATTGCTCTTAACTTTCAGTTGTAAAAAGCATGTTTTTTTTATCTAATTGCATCAAGCATTGTGGTCTAGACGGATCAAGAGCCAATCTGTTGTCTGGGTGTAAATAAGAAGTCGATTAAACAATTTTGTTCGGTATTATAAATGTGGCTAAATAGGCAGGAACTTAATTTGCTATTAGGCATTGACCAACTGCCTCCCACCTCCCCTACCCCAGCCCCCCAGCTGAAATGTATCGTCTTCTAAAGTTTTGTAAAAACAATGATAGGCCCACATAATTCAAGCATCCACAGAAACAGATCAGTTTTGTTTAGTATACCTTTGCCTTTATGGTAGGCTACTATATGGCTCATTTATCGTTTTTCACTTGTTCATTTTACTTGATATGGAAAAACGGCTCATAGTCCTCCCTCAGTATTTTACAAAGCTACAACCCTTTACATAAACAATTTGAAATGGGAGCCAACAAATGACTAGGGCCCTTTGTGAAAAATAGTGAAATTAGGTGTCAAGCCCTCCTCCTTCCCCAATAGATTTTGAGACATTTTTTTTTATTTTCATGAAAAAAGAATCGATTAAAAAAAGTTGACCTCTCCCCTCCCTTCAAAAAACATTTGAACCTCCTTTCCTTCCCTGAGTAAATATATGACCTGCCTACAAATGTCAGTGTTTCTACACACATGTTTTTTTTTATTGATTTCTAGCTATTCAGTTGTAACTGATGATGAACAATTCTCCCACAGATCAAAGTTACTGGTATTTATTATTATGTAGTTCCACATTATTTCCAATTACAGTCTTTCAGTCTCACACAGAAGTCTCCACAGTCTCCACAGAAAGAGTTACCACACACTGGCAATTGATAATTAACTATACATCTAATTTTTAGCTTGAACATTACATAAATAAAATTAGAATAAAATGTTTTCAACGAATAACAAAACAATTATACAAATTTTGTTGTCTTAATTAATTAGGAATGAATAACGATACAACCTTCAAAGAAGAGAACTGAGGGTGTGTACACCGTTAATTAAGAGAAACATTAAATTTCAGCACTTATCATCAAAGTTGAATTTCAAAATTTTTCTTCATGACTATCAATCAAACAGGAACTTAATTTTAGTGAATTACAAAAATTTATGCTAAGAGCAACAATGTGAATCATGGAAAAATGTAAGTTGTTTGAAATTCTACAAAATTTTAGAAGGGATTTCAGGGTTCGTTTTAAAGATTAAATTGAAGTCATTCACGTATTTCACTTTTACCTCTGAATAAAAAGTAAAACCTAATTAGTTGATTTATATTGTACACAGAAATCCAAACTTTTTCTTGGCGAAAAATAAAGATTCGAAGATAAAAGCCCGAAGATGCCCCTCCTCTCCTTGTAAATTGCGTACCTACAAATTCAATTTCATTGAAAGTTTCAGAATTTACACTTATTTTCAGATTGTATCTTAAGGATGTGATAAAAGTCGTGAATGGATTTAAGTTTTATCAGACTATAACATCTGTTAAGATGCATCAATAAGAAATATTTAGATATAGAAAAAATATGTTACTTTATTTGCTTTGCGATATCAAAATCCAAATTAAATAGACCCTCAATAATCTTTTTTCAAAAAGCAAATAAATGATAAAAAAAACACAAATAAATAAAGATTAAAAGATAAAAGCTGCAAACAAAGTGATTTTGATCTGATCATAGAGCAATGTTACAATACAAAGGTGTTAGAGAATATTAAGGCGTGACAGCCATACATTTAATTTAATTAATTAGAAAAACTTTCCGAGAAAGTAGTTTTTCTAAGAAAAGTGTGAAAGCCATATTAAACTTAATACCAGAAGAAATAAATACTTCTAATAATTCAAACTCTGGACGAGCAGAAATTACTATTAAAGAATAAATGAAACAAAAAACGAACAGAAATTAAATAAACAATCATGACCAACATACATACAACTAATACTAATACAAATGAATAAATAAATATTAAAACGAGGTAAGCTTAAACTGAATATTCAAATCAAACTTAAGACAAACAAGAATCACTATAAACAAAAGTTTGGCAACTGCCCCCTTCCCCTAACTACAGAAGTCTAAAGCCCAATGCGTCCATTTGCGTTTTATTGAAAATTATATTTCTTGAACAGTCCTTGAAAAGAACTCATAAGATTAAACGGTATATTTGATATATAATGATAAATCAACTAAAAAACAAGTTTTTTTAACTGAAAGTAAGTAGCGACATTAAAACTTAAAACGAACAGAAATTATTCCGTATATGAAAGGGGCTGTCCATACATTTAAATAAACATTGTATGTCCATAAACAAAAAACGAACAGAAATTAAATAAACAATCATGACCAACATACATACAACTAATACTAATACAAATGAATAAATAAATATTAAAACGAGGTAAGCTTAAACTGAATATTCAAATCAAACTTAAGACTTGGGTTTTATTTATACCTCAATAGCAAACTATTTTTGTTCGTTTTAAGCTTGATTTGCGTATTCAACTTAAGCTATTCTCGTTTTGAGATTTATTTATTCATTTATATTAGTACCTGTTGTATGTTTTTCTCTATGATTGTTTATTTAATTTCTGTTCGTTTATGGTTTCACTTATTCTTCAATAGTAATTTCTGGTTGTTTTGAGTTGAGCTATTGTATCTTTCTATTTCTTCTGATCTTAAGTTTCATATGACCTTTACTTTTCTTTAGGAAACTTCTTTTTCGGAAAGTTTTTTGTAATTAATTTAAGTGAGAACAAAATGTTACTTTAAGGATTTTTTTTGAAAGCACAATATCCAACTCACGAAGAAAGTAATTAGAATGGGCCATAGAAAGCGAGCATAAAAACACACATCAAGCGGTGTGTTATTCTTCTACCTAGCCAAATATTGGGGAATTGTTTTTCACTTTTCCTAGAATTGCTAAGAATTTTAGAATTCTCCTACTCTCCTCTCCAAAATTTAACATGTGAGGCACGTTAAACGTGCCTCACACAACGAACTTGTAGTCAAATGACTTGAAATATTACATACCAAAGGATTTAGTGTATAACGTGTTACTAATCCGTCCGGTGTATGATGTAGGACAAGCAAGCATGGAAGGGGGGAAGTAGTCTTCAGGTGCCATTCCCCGACGCCTCAAAGATCTTAAGACTTTTCCTGTATTTTCTTGCATCTTCCATATATGTATCCCCCCCCCCCTCTAATGGTATTAACTACCTACGGACGTGTCTATAAAGGGAAGAAAATGAAATCCATTTTCTAAATCAGATTATCAGTTACTATAGATCTTATGATTTATTAAATAAAAAAAAAACAAGTTTTTTAAACGGAAAGTAAGGAGCGACATCAAAACTTAAAAAGAACAGAAATTATTCCGTATATGAATGGGACCGTCCCCTCCTCAACGCCTCGCTCTTTACGCTAAAGTTTTTTATTGTTTTAAAAAATAAAGTTGTGAGACAGAGTCAAACTTTAGCGTAAAGAGTGAGGCGTTGAGGAGGGGACAGCCCCTTTCATATACGGAATAATTTCTGTTCGTTTTAAGTTTTAATGTCGCTCTTTACTTTCAGTTTTAAAAACTTATTTTTTTATTTAATTTCTGATCGTTTTTTAGTTAATACAGCTTTTATTTTGGCTCACCGTCATTGAATAAGTAAACAAAATTTGCATAAAAATTTTACTCTTCTTTTGCTAAATGGCTGTCTCTAAACTTGGTTCTGACGTAATTTACAAATTATCTTACGTAACGAACTTCTATAATCGTATATTTTTCTTCTGGCAAAAAATACGTTGCAGATATAGTTGCAGATTTTTGCAGATATGAGCTTGAAACGTATGTATAGGGTTTTGTGATACGCTGAATCTGACGGTAGGATTTTCATTAAAATTCTTTCATTTGTAGGGGATGTTTCATCCCTCTTTAAAAAATCAGGTAAATTCTCTCAGGCTCGTAGCCTTTGATGAGTAATACTAAACTTAATAAAATTTATATATTTAGAATCAGCATTATAAGCCCATTCTTTTGATACGTTTATTGACATCAAAATTCCGTTTTTAAAAGTTTCGATTACTATTGAGCCGTATCGCTTTTTTTTATTACGTATAGGCTACGTTATTACGTATATGAGGGGGTTCTCCCCTTAGTCAATACCACGCTCTTTACGTTAAAAGTTAAAAAAAAATTTATTCACAAACCCCTGAATCACAAAGACCGTTTAAT
>JAQQPU010001694.1:33587-68575 GCA_029168905.1 Artemia sp. Kazakhstan ARC1039 | reverse complement strand
TTTTTTTTTCAAAATAGGAGACCGTGTTTACCATGGCCTAGTTGATCTAATATGATGAAACTGTAAAAAGGCCAAATTTGGGAGGTGGTAGGCCCGAGGACAATTTTATCCTTCTTCGAGTTTGTGCCTGATTAAGATCAAAGTCATTTGACCCATATAAAAATGCATAGGGATATCTGTATAAGTATCATTCAACTTTCAGGCAAATCGTATAGACAAAGAGACAACACTGCTATCAAATGTTTCTAATTTATTGTTCATCAAGTCTATATAGCCCAGAGGAGTCACTCTTGCAAGAATTTATTTCCTGAAATGAGGATGACTTCGTCAAAAGCGCAGAAACAGGCGGGTTGTGTGATAGTGCTTAGAAATTATGGGTAGATCGTAGTAACTGCGATGAATCGTGGAACGTGGAAGGACTTCTCCTAGTGGTTGTGCTTAGGCAGGTGTCTCTATCTTTTGGGATGGCTCTGCCACCGCAATGAAAAAAAAAGTCCCTATCTAATTTTCGTGACATCAACCGAAGCATAATTGTCATTTAAGACTGTAAACGTGATCTAAGGTTTTGCTTACTTGACCAAATCCTTTAGTTAAATAAATGAATAACGTCATCTAATTAATAGTTGTGTCTACTTCTTTTTTTATTTTCTGTACCTTCCTTTTTTAGAACTCTTGGACTTTTTACTATAAATTCAACAGTAAGGCTTATTCTGTTCATATCTAAATTTCATATTTCTTAATTTAACGCTCTTGGCTCAGATTATTATTTCCCCATTAATGAAGCAACAAGTGCGAAAGTTTAGATTTTCTGCGCATCAACCCATAGACCTTCTAAAAAAAAAAAAAAAAAAAAAAAAAAAAAAAAAAAAAAAAAAAAAAAACGGAACAGAAACATTTCTCATCAAATATATTTTCTATCCATATTATTGGCAAGTATATGTAACTTTACAGAAAACCCGTTTATAGGAACCTCATTTATTTTTATATATGAATATACCAAAGAGTAGAACCAATTAACAAGCCCGGCTATCTCAGTAGTTGGAGTTTCCGACTCCTATTCTTGGATTCGTGGGCTTGAACTCGCCTTTGACTTTTTTCGTTGATAAAAACTAAAATATTGAGAATGTAATCCTCTTCGGGTAAAAGTTGCATTTGTAAGGTAAAAATACGGTAGTAGACCATTTTACCAGTGAAGATGGATAAAAAACTCAACTATAGGTGAGGAGATCTTCCTTTTCATGAATGGGTATTTCTAAGTCATGTCCAAGCCATATTATAGTCATAACTGTTGATAACAAAAATCCAAGATTAATGAGTATCATGGTTCTTTAATGATTATAGCGTCACATTTGTATTACATAAGATAAACTGCTGTCCCAGGCTTCCATGTTTTCTATTTTAAGAAATTATACCTTAAATCATAAATCTGATTTGTCAGTCACAAATTTTATGCTTGAAAGTAGTCAGAAAGTGCTTAAAACTGGTCAACTCGAACGGAATGCGTAATTGGAGCTGTAGGCTGGCGTAATTTTCACTTTATGGACAAGGGCGGTTTGCAATGTGGCCCTTGCATTGTAGATATAATCTACTCTGTTTTATTAGATGGATGGGGAATCGAGTTGAAACTTTTAGGGTCAGACTGGAGGGCATACGCATTGGGAGCCCAAGGGCTAGAGCCCCCCATGAAATCCTAAATTGTCGCAAATTTCTGTGCAGTTCTAATTCAATAATTATAACTATTATAGAATTATTATATAAAATTTACAAAACATTATGAATATTATGTATAACAAATATAATATTATAAAATATATAAACTGTATAAAAATATTATATAAGATGTAATTGCGATACAAAATTATCAGAGACAACGCTTAAGCGTTAAAGTGATCAGGGGGCAACCACCACCCACTCCTACTTCCTTTTCCCCCAAATAGTCCGAAAGTCAAATAACTATGTCTCCGGGTTTGATACCCCCAGCCCCTGGGGCAAGGGTTATAAGTTATGGTATTTGCCATTGTTAACATGCTGTATAATGTTTTTATGGAAGGTAAGGACTTAAAAACTTTGGAGAGGGCTCATTCTATTGGAAATTGAAAGTTCTAGTGCCTTTTTCAGGAGTCCAAAGTGATCAGAGGTTAATCAGCCCCCCCCCTGCCTCATGCCAATTTTTTTTTCATTACTATTTTTTTCAAAATAGCCCAAAATTCAAATAAGGATAACTCAGTTGTTGACAAATTCCCCACAGCCCCTGGGCAAGGACTGTAACTTATGCAAGATGCCCTTTATTACGTATAATTTTTTTGGGAAAAGGTGGTCATGCAAATTTTGGAAGGGGCTCCTTCAATTAGAAATCAAAAGTTCTAGTTAATTTGTTTTTTAACTTCTTGAGTCCAAAGCGATCAAATGGTAGCCAGCCCCCCCCCCCCCCCCAATGCGCCCTTTTCCCCCAAACGTGTCCGATCAAAATTTTCAGATAGCCATTTTTTTCAAAAGTCAAAAGGCCTTATAACTGTGCTTCCAGGGTTGAAACCACCCCAGCCCCCTGGGCAAGGGCTGTAAGTCATGCAAGTTGCTTATTGTTAACATATAAGGTTTTATGGAAGGGGTATTCGTATAAACTTCGATTCGAAATCGAAAGTTTTAGTGCCCTTGTTAAGAGCTAAAAGTGATCAAAAAGCAACCAGCCCCCTACGCCCTTCCCCCCGCCAAATGCATCAGATCAAAATTTTGAGATAGCCGTTTTGTTCAAAATAGTTCAAAAGTCAAATAACTATGCCTTGGGGGCTGACAACATCCTCCTCCTCCCCAGCCTCAGGGGAAGGGCTATAAGTTATGCAATTTGCCCATTTTTAAGATATAAGGATTTTTATTGGAAAAGAGAGGATCCTTGATGCTTGGTCTCCAAAAAGGTCTAGGGTGTTAAGGTGACAGTTAGAGGAAATGTTGAGAGGGATGCCGAACCCAATCAAAACACTATGTGCTTGATGGTTGTCAAAAAAGAATATCAGGAATATCTAAAGAACAGGAGTGATTTTAGGAGAGGGACAGAGGGGGAACTCGCCTCGGGTGCAGAAATTTTAGGGGCGCAAAATTCTAAACAGATAATCTAGCGGCTGTAATCATTTTGTAATTGTTTTTTCTTAATTTTATTAATAAAGTAGAGGACGCAGTTAATAAATGAAAATAATTAATAAATTATTAATTAATTAATTAATTAAAAATAAATAACAAAAAAATAATTAAATAATAATATTTAAATAATTAATAATAATTAAACAATTTAATAATTTAAACGAGAAATTCAAAAATAAATTATTAATTAATTTATAAATTAAAAATAATTCTGTTTATGGATGAAAATTTTGTTAAAATTTGGGCTGAAAATTTTGTTGGAGAAAGGGGAGGGGGGGGGGGCTAATCAAGATTTTGCCCTGGGCGTAAGAAAGGCCTGAACCGCCACTGCTACGAACGACTGAGGGGTATTAAGTTGAAAATTTCAAGGTATGTTGAAGATATTTTCAGGGTAACCAGCCCCCCCCCCCCCTAATTGTTCTTTTTAGGTGTCTCCCCCCCTGCTCGACACTGATCGAAATTTTGGAATTGTCCTTTTGTTTAAGCTTGTCGAAAGGTCTAATAGCTATACTTTCAGGAATGTCATGCCCCCATAGACCCGGGGCAAGGATTGTGTAAATTGTGCAATTTGTTTATTTTTCGAATGCATGATTTATCATTAGGAAAGGGGGGAATGTTAGATCCTGAATCTGTCCAAAAACGTTTCAATGTCTCAATACCTCAATAAGGGCATTGAGGCCAAATTTCGAGAAACGTTGGTTTTTTTTTTTCAGGAGCATAATTTTAATTAGACATAAATTACAAAAAACAAACGCCAAGGAACCAATGTTGATCTAAATCAAAAGAAAGTATATGTAGCCAAGTTATCAAAAAGGCTTATCTACAATATCTTAGGAACAGATAAGGGTATTAACTTGAAATGCTACGACTACTGCTGCTATTGGGGCCGTAAATGAGACTGGTTGTCACTGCAGCTGTGACTACTTCCAACTGCGACAACTTGCAACTCTGATAGCGACTGCTTGTAGGGAATGTCAAGGGGGATGTTGAACTTTGAAATTTTAATCTTGAAAAGAATACTACTTTTATGTTTTTGATACTTTGAGGATACTTGATGTTGAAAAAAAGTGATGTTGAAATGGGGAATGTTTAAAAGCTTGGAATTTTGGCAATCAAAAATGAACAGAGATTAATTGAAAAAAAAACTTCCCTAAAAAGAAGTGTTTCAAAGAACAGTAAAGAGCCATATATAAACCCATCATTCCTCGTGCTGGAATAGTTGCTTTGGGCCCTAACACCGTTTTCAGTTCGAACACGTTATAGTTCAAGGTATACAGTTCAAACAACAAGTTTTAGATTTTTAGCGAGAGGCATGTGCTACATCTCACTCTCCCCCCCCCCCCCGGGTGTGAATAATCATTTTCAGTAAAATCCCAAAATTAGTACAAGCAGCTGGTGAGAAACATAAATACCCCATTTAACCCAGAAACATGTCAAATATTTGAACTTAAAAGTAACGCTTTTTTTTCTTTCTTTTTTTCTTTTTTTTTTAGTTTGGTACTGCTTAAATTATTAATGTTGTTTAAATTAAGCGGGTAATAAGTTATAACTCGAGACGAATATTCATTATAATATGTGACTCTTTTTGTAGCGGATAATAAATGTGAGAAGGCAACTACAGCTGCTAATGACTCATCGTAGTACCAAGCCGCCTGAGGCCTATGCAGCTGCTCGTGCTCCTTTTCATTCTTATTCAGAGCTTCGCTCTTTGCTCCCTCCCATGAAGTTATTAATTCCTTTAAATAATTTTTATAGCCCCTTCATATCCCAGTCGATTTCGTACTGCTTTGTTGGGCTGCAACCAGATTGTGAAAAAGCGCGATTTTGAGTGATTTATCATCCTTCATCATCTGCAATATGTGATCTAACTTAACATAATGTTCAGCCCAGTGCCTATTATTGTTTGTTCTTAAATGGATCTTATGAAAAATATCTGGCATATCTTCTTCACATTTTTGTGAATTTGACGCATCAGACGCATCATATGAAGGATGACTTTACAACTGTCATTACCGAAGACTTTTGCATCCTAATCTAATTCTAAGACTTATCTTCCTGTTCTTCCAATCATTTCCAGCTCTGATAGAGCTTCTAGTCGTAGAATCTAGTGGCTTGCGTATTCCGCTTTTTATACGATTTTCTTTAATTTTTTCTGTTAAGCTCAAAGATAAAATCTTGTGCGTGTTTTGTAAATATATATTTCATTCGTTCCATCTGGTCTGAGCATTGTATATAGATAATATTATTTATATACAGTGGGTCCGAGTGAGCAGAAATTCTGTACACGCATTGATATATTAATCATTTACAACTTGCTGACATGTAACAAACTAGTTCACTAATCTTAATAAAGGCTATATTTTTATATAGGCTTTTATATGCTGTAAGTTGACTAATTACCCGGTTACAGCTAATGATTAGATAATTAATTCTTTAGGGGGGGGGCGTGCTTAAGGGAAGTTAGAAGATCTTTGTATATTTATAAAGTATAGACTATATGAAAATTTGGCAAGAATGATGGGCTAAAACTAGCTAGGCTACGACAATTATCAAAAAGTAAAATAAAAAGTTTCAAAAAGTTTATTTTTAGATTTTTTATTTACGAAGACACTAAAAAGTAAAAAAAAAGTTGTTTTTTTCAGTTAGCTGGAGTAATTCAACATAATTAATCCTAGAAATTAAATTGCATGACCGAAAAAAGAAATCAAAATACTCAATTATTCAAAGTTTTACTATTCTTTCTAAGGATTATGAACTAGGTGAAAGTATTGAAATTGGCTGATAATTATTAGCATGTTTTATTCCTCTATATATATATAAGGTAAGCTATTTTATATATGTCTGAAGAGATCTATAGATAACTTATAAAGTTTTATAAAGCCATACAAATACGGTACCAAATGAACTACGAAAAAAAAAGTAAAAAAGAAGAATAACTGGCACAAAGGGTAGCATGCATAATATCGTTAAATATAAAAAATATGATTTTTTTTAAGGGAATATTTTTTTCCTTCAAAGAAAAAAAAATATAAATCAAAGATGAAAAAAATAAAATAAAACGGTCAAACCAATATATACACAATTGTTACTCTATATCAGACCACAGTAGTAGAAAATATTCGTAATTAGGTACCTTTATGAGAACATCAAAGCAACTGGCAAAAATAATAAAATAAGTATTGTATTAATACTTATTAGTATTAATAATAAAAAGCACTAAAGCATAGTGCTTTTATGTTCTCATAGAAGTACCTAGTTGTGAATATTTTCTACTACTCTGGTCTGACATGGAGTAGCAATTATATTAATACTCGTTTGATCGTTTTATTTATTTTTTTTCTCTTTGATGTATATTTTTTTTTCTCTTTTAATTGTTATGTGTTAGATTATGTATGTCGAACGCTGAAGACGTGTTTGATAGAGGTGAAAGATTCGTATGGTGCTTTTTTTTTCTTCTTATTTCCCATAGACCCGTTGTTTTCTCAAGATTTCTTTCTTAGTTTCATTTCGGCTATAAATATTCCATTCACAACTTTACCCTATTTTCAGGAGCAGTCAAGAGTTACACGGAGTCCGTCCCAAACTGGATCTCCCCATTTTGGGCATGAATATGACGACACTATTCTTAGCCGAAAGATGGGTTCTCCACTTGACCCTGCTATGACTAATGGAATACCTCCTGCCACCCTGGACTTAAGTGTTATTGCCCCTGCTGCGCACGAGCTTTCAACACTTGTCTAATCACATGAGTAATAGTCAAAAGTAATTTCGTCAGAATTTTATATTTATCAGTCTTGCCCCCCCCCACTACTCTCTTGTCTGCATATTTTGTTCCTTGCTTTTCTTAGAATGGCCATAGAGCCTGTTGGACGACAAGCATTAAAAACTATGTGAGGACTAAAACTCCTGTAAGGACTAGAGGAAAGTATGTTGCCCACTTCCCCAAACACGAAATTACACGTTTATATTACCGGATGGCAGAGCCGATTCATGATGGCTCTACTAAATGAAGATGGCAATTACTGTTGTGTTTTTTGATGATTTATTTTCTTCAAGTCTAAGGTACATAGGATAGGCCTACATATAAGTCAGCCTTAAAGTATAGAAAATTTCTTAAAATGACGGGTGTGGTAACAACCAAAATAATCCAGCTATAAAATCTTAAAATTTTGTAATGTGTAGGCACTTCAAGAAATATTGTCTATTTGTCACAACGTTTTACGATTCTTGGAAATATTTCAAAATATACTGGAATTCTTCACCAGCGCTACCTATTTTAAGCAAGAGCTTTTTTCGGAATTTCTCAAAAAATTCTAGAGGGTTTTGTGGCAAACAATTTGTATACTGCAACGTATTTCAAAATATATTTTAAAAAAAATATTTATTTCAAAAAAAATTATTTATTTCAAAATATTATTATTTCAAAAAATATATATATTTCAAAATATACTAGAAATCTTCACCAGTGCTACCTATTTTAAGCAAGAGTCTTTTTTGGAATTTCTCAAAAAATTCTAGAGGGTTTGGTGGCAAACAAACTGTATACTGCAACTTACAATACATATGTATTAGAAAATATATTTTTGGATTTTCAAAGGAGTTTTTTACTGATTATTCCATGAAAACTGAATTTTACAGTCTGCCCTGCCCTCTAGACATTTTACACAAACACACGCCCCCTGGACTTTGAAAAATACCCTCTTCGAGTATTTTAATTAGAATAGACCAAAAAAATTCTTCATTTGAAAAATTCTTGCCCCCTCCCTACTTTTTTTGTGAATTGGCACCCTGTGTTGAAACTGTATTGTGTTTTGATCCGCAAGTTTCAGAGAAAGTGACTGAGCAAGAGATAAGTTAAAAGCTGTCTGTTGCTGAAGTTTTGCTGTGAAATCTTTCGTCGAAAAAATACAAAAGCAAGACAACAGACTGCCATCTTCATTTGCTGTAAGATACTTTCAGTAAAAGAAAAAAAAATGATGAAATTCAACAAGGATATAAGACTTAGTAGAGCTAACCTTTTTTTTCTTTCTTTTTTATAGAGCAACATGAAATCATGAATTTAAGTGTACTTGGTCCAGATTCAGTTTTTATTTTCTTTAGAAAATACCTAACTGAATTATTTATATAGTTTAGTAGCTATTTGCATTTTGAAATGTGATGTTTTTTTATGTGTTCATAATTTAAAAATTTTTCGTAGTTCAACAGGAAAATAACAATGTTAGCTAACAGTTTCTGTCAGCTATTGGAAACAGATGTATTATCCACCAAAAATTGTTAGATAACAATTGTCAGAAACTGATTAATTGAACAGTAAATTTTAGAAAAAGAATACAATCTACTAGTCTGCTCTTTCTGAAGATATTTGTAAAAAGCAGCAAAAGAATTGTAAATGAGCAATATTAGCAATTATGGATTCTCGATAAATGTTTATAGCACATAATTTAGTCATCCTGCTTTGCCGCACTGTCAATTTCTGATTGTTAAACTTCAGGTTCTTCACAATTTGGTCCAACATCGATTTATTATATTATAGGAATTGTCAAATATTGTTAGACAAATTGTTAGCTAACAATTTTTGATAGGATGGGGGAAAATGGCATTAATAAGTTTTCTGCTAAACTTTGAAATGTGGCAGCTAGAAGAGAACTTGTTTAACGTATAATCAGTTTTCGTGTATATCTTGCTGAATTCCTACCTTTTCTTCATTTATATAGAAAACCTTATATGGTTGCTGAAGAAATCTTGGCAGATATGACCCCTGGTGTATAATTCTGACCTAATTTATATTTCCTGTTTGTTAGAGACAGCTTTTTTTTTCTTTTTTTTTTATTGTTATTATTAGTATTATTCCTCCCTCGTTTTGTCAATTTTAGTCCTCCAGGGTTCAGTAAACATATCTGAGAATTTGGAAAAGTTAGGTAATTGCAGGTTTGAAAGTGTACCGTGACATTTTGCTGAATGAAACAGAAAAAAACCACTAATTTTTGCCTTTTTACAATATAACCCATTTTGCAGGAAATGTGCCGAAAGCTGACGTCTTCATGCTTAGTTTCTAATGTTCTGATGTTAAAAATTTAAGAAACTGTCGCAATTTTTGCTTGTTATTGACTAATGTCGATCCTATTAACTAGCAAAAACAAATGGAAAGTTCTATTTTGACTAATTAAAGTTGAAGATTCTTAAAATTCAGTCCTTCGATTATAAAATATAATGTCCCATTTTGGGACATAAGGATTCCTCCATCTTAGATTCCTTGGAAATCAGTTTCTTCTTCTCTCAATTGTGTGTTGCTCTCCCAGAAAGACGTAGCCTAAAATTGTTTTGTTTTGTCTTTTTGTTACCCTACTACATTAAGTTCAATTCTATGAAGTATGTTTGTTGAAGCTCAAAACACTTACTTTTAGTTTTTTTATTTTAGCAAGAAGGCTGATAGATATGTATTTTATATTCTTTGCTACCTTATAAATGTTCTATGACTAGTGGTTAACTGCAGTCAAGTCAACCGTTGATCGTACCGTAGTCCTGATAAAATTTGAACGTTGAAAGCTTGATACTTTGTCATTAAGTCAATTTTCAGAAATAATTTTTGAGGAACTTAGATCGAGTCCACTTAAAGCAGCCTATTACCACCTTTGTCAAAGATTCTAAAATCTGCGAGTGAAATTTCCTGCATCCGTAAAATATCCCGAAATTTCCTTACTCAACTCAATAACAGAATGTAAAACTTCTTAGGTTGACTTTAACTAAACTACTGAAGTCCAAGGTCCAAACGCACTCAAAGAAACGGTTAGGTGATATTACATCATTGGGTTGCGACAACCCTCTCTCTTAGTGTCAACCGATCTTCCTTTCCTCAGAGATATTGGGGAAAAAGAAAAATTTGGATTCATCTTTTTATTTAATTCTCGGGATCTTAAGGAGCTTTCAACCTTGTAGAGTTGGCTTTCATTTTTAGATTTGTAAAAGCTGCTAAATGTGTCTGGTTGGACAATTTTTATTTGCAATATTGTTGTAATTAAACATTGAGAGTAATTATAACATTTTCACAGTATATTGAAAGTAAGTTATTTATGATTCCCGCTAGAACATAAGTCCCGGAAATTTTGTCTCCATTGGAAAACTCCAAGCCCAATAATTAGTTTTGGAAAAAGGGTAGCGGATGCTCTCTTCACGTTAAGATTCGACGATGTTTATAATGGTTTTTAAGTTTGTTTATATTTTAATCCTAAGTTGCCATATAAATGAATTAAACTCTTTTAAAGCTTTACTCATTATGAATTTATTTTTTGATAATTCTCGTTTATATTCAGAAGTATATCGCAGATATTTCTCTGTACCTTTGTAATTTTATTCTTTTTTCGTGTATGTACTACATGTACAGTACAAATGAGTATTTATTTGTAAATTTTGTGATATGGTATTTTTATATGTCTGTTGATTTTGATTTTGTAATTAAAATTTCTTTTTTTACTTCCTATGTTGTATTTTTACTCTCGTTTTAAAGTAATAGTTTTCCTTCTAATAAGAAACGAGGTCTATCATGGTAGTCGCAGTAGTAATTCCCAATAAAGAATGGTAGCTGTCTCATAGGAAAAATACTTCTTTCAGAATGCATACCATAGATCATGCCTGCACAAAGAGGGAGGGGGCTAGAAGTAACCCAAAGGACCGTCTCCTGGGAAAAGTTTAAAATATTGGCCAGAAAAAGCTTTATTGTATGATTTTACTGACGGATATAATGAGGCTCTGGCATATTTTTAGCATACTGACTATTGCTTGCTATATGTTCACTTTCATATTTACTACACTATCATTGACACGAACCTTAATTTGGAGTAATCATGAAATAGGCTTTTAAAATAGAATGATTTGATTCTAAATGTTCAAACTCTTTATTTATCCAGCATTCTACTCAAATTACTTTTAGAGGACAATTTGTCGTATGAAATACCCGGTCTGGCATTAAATATGAAAGTTCTTTCTTAATATTTACTTACAGGGACAGTTCAGAAAGTGACTCGCATATTGAAATCGAAGAATCAAAATAAGTTTAAGAACTGCTTATTGTCTGTTGGGCTTGAAGGCAACACTCCTAAACTACAAGTCAACATAGGCCTTCTCAAATTAATTTTACAATGGTGTAGCAGTTCATTGAGACCCTCTTCTTGGAAATTTGCCACACGAGACTTCAAAGCCCCACGTGTGGAAATAGTTGGGTCAGGTTTAGTCCAGACCTTTTTGTATGTAAAGGTCTCCCTATTCAATACACATCCAATAACCCAAATTTACCCTACCCCAAGAAATAGCTTTCAAAACTTCAAAATATTTTCTTGGTTTTCAGGGAAAACTTTTGTGCCTCTGTTCGATCGACTGCTTTATGCGTTTATAGAGTAGAAACAGTACAAACGTCTCGGTGATAAAAGTGGAAACATTCAAACGCGAAAAGGGTGTGACTGTGGTGTCAATTGAGATGAGGGGGGACTTTTACACACACTCCATCCTCCCTCTAGATTTTGAAAAATGCCTTATTGGGTGTTTTAATTGAAAACGCCTTTTTCCTGCTATAAAAAAATTAAAAAAAAGAGCAAAATTCCATCCCTAGATTTTGAAGAATACATTTTGCCCCCCCCCCCTCTACATTTGGATGAATTGACGTCACTGTTGGGACTACCTCTCCCTCCATGCCAAAACAAAGTGGTCGGCAGCAAGATTTTATGAACAGGGTATCAATAAGCCAATGGACCGTTTACAAAGTGCCATAGTGAGGACAGGGGCTAATTAAAGCAGTGGTTTAAGGATGCATCTTATAAATGTATGATAAAACTGTTTGTGTGCCTGTTTATTCTAAAAAGTAGATTACTCTCTGAAAAGACCACTTAAATTTTAACTGCTGCAATTCTTTACTGAGTCAATTTGCAAATTGTTTTTGAGCAAAAGAATTAATCACAACTTCAGCATGGGATCCAAAAGAAGCTTCTTCGAAAAATGTAAATGACGCTCCCCGAAATTTTGAATTCTTCAGTCTCTTATATTGGAAATGCCGTTCCATATTGGAAATTTATGTTTATATTGGAAATGACGAGAAAAAGACTAGGCTATCTGACAGGAATTTTCCAGGACAAGCAATCCTGGTAGTCGGGATAATTTGCGGTTCTTCCCTCCAAAAAAGTTTTGGACTGCTTTTGGCATCAATCATAAGAAATTTTTTGTATAGGTCAAACGCATAAGGTCAGAGGTATAAGAAATAAGGTCAGACGCATTTAATATCAGTCAAGATCATTCGGCTAGCAAAACGGTGTACTGTCAAATCGCAATAGTAGAGAAGAAATCGCAACGGAAAGTATCATACAGGCAAGATAATTTTTTGCCTCTGGTATGACTTCTAATACCCTATTATGGTTTACTTATAGCCCCCGTCAAATTTTCGTTTTTTATTAATTTGACGTGTTCAGGAGAAATCAGAAATCATTTATTTAAAGACAGCTTTCATAGTCCTAGATAGAAATCCCAAAATAAATGTCACTGTCATTTACAAACCTAGTCCTAAGGCATTTGATCATAGGCACTGGTAAAAAACAGCAAAAATGAATTGTTAAATCTGAATTGTTAAAAATGAATGGTGCTTTGGGCTAGCAAGGAGAAATTGCCCGAAACGCATTATACACTGAAACCTGCGATCTCTTAGAATTTCATTCTTTAAAGACCCAAGAGCAGACTTGTAATCTACAAGTTTTTCTCCAAGGATATTTTAAACTGAACTGTCTCCTTTTCAAGAATGAAAACGGCTAGCCATTTTTTTTTTTTTACTTAGATAAAAAGGTAAATAAAAAATGGTTTTCCTGGTCAGACAAACGGTTTTACTAGTTCGGAGATTGTTTTAGAAGAGCCAAAATAAAATTTCAATATAATTACATTAGCTATTACGAATTTCTATTTTATTGAGTTCGTGTTCAAATAAATACATGCATATAGTACAGTTTGCTACATTACAGCTATTGTTTGCTGGTAGATAGCATGTATGTTTGTAACACATATGCAACACATTTCATATAAAATATTATACATTATATGTGCTATTTCCAATTTTAACGAATTGTTAGATATTATTTAATTTCTTTGTGTCTTTTCGAGAGCCGTATTTATTCTTTTAAATAGTCGCACGTGGCTCATGAGCCGTAATTTGGTCAAATATAACT
Organism: Artemia sp. Kazakhstan ARC1039; assembly: GCA_029168905.1. Taxonomy (NCBI): domain Eukaryota; kingdom Metazoa; phylum Arthropoda; class Branchiopoda; order Anostraca; family Artemiidae; genus Artemia; species Artemia sp. Kazakhstan ARC1039. Next base: position 55,244 of record JAQQPU010001694.1, on the reverse strand, counting down.
GTTTTTTTGTTGTTTTTTTTTTGCGATAAAGAAATTAAAATGACTATCCGCAATGATAAGGTGTTGGGTATAATCGTTTGGGTTACGTTAAGTGTTAACTAAGCCCCATCCATAATGAGGTTTATCTAACAGACATTTAGTTAGTTCCAATTTGAGCCAATCAGATTATTCATATAATTTTTTTATTGGCTGGAAAATTCTGATTGGATTCAATTAATGCTAGCTAAATCTTGGTACGAGTAAAATTTCATTTTAAATGGGGCATTATTTAGATCGCAGGTCTTTTCTATGAAACCTCTGATTTAGGCCGTCAAAACATTGTGTAGGACTATTTTGGCAGAAAACGAATTATTTTCGAAGAATATCTGCGAGCTAGGAATAGAGAAATAACGTCATCGAAAAAAAACGAGTCTCTTGTGATCGCGGAAACATAATGAGATATTCTATCAGAAACAGAATGAAGAATCTTCCCAATTTAGCTTACTGAATTTGATACAGTGGGGGTAAATCTCAAATTGACAATAGTTTAAAAAAATCCGTCGACTTATCGGGGCTCTGGCCAGGTGTTTTTTTTTAAGCTGCGTGGCGGAATCTTTGCATATTTTTCAATTTGATTTGCCATGTAAACACTTAAAAACTTGAGAGACTCCGGGCATCTGGTATTTTTCCTTCGATGTTCATTTCTTGTCTGGAAAATTTCAAAGATGAAAATTCTTCAGTCGTTTAAGAGGATGCTATACAAACATATTCTGTTTTTCTGTTTTATTTTTAATAGCAAAGGGTTTGCACTTCTAGAAGAAGATGGATATTATATAAATGAGTCTGAAGAAACTGGTGCTGAATTTGTTTCTACGTAAGTCTTCCCTATTTTTTCCTTTTTATAAAGCAATTTAAAGGGCAAATGCATCTCCCTGGATTTATCAAGGTTTGACCGAGAGCATGACTTATTGTCAAACATTTTACAACTTAGTTTGCTTCACTTGGAAGGACAGTCCTGAGGGAATTGTTAAACAGCAAGGGACATGGGTATCATTTGTATGTTTTTAAATGGGCTGAACAATTGCTCAATATTATTCTGAAAGAAGTAAAATAAAAGTGTGCTACCAGGGTTGCCACCGTCAGTAGGATTTTACTAGATCTAATAAAAAAAAAATCAAGTAAATTTAGAGGATCTAGTAAATTTTCCGAAATCTAGTAAAAACTAGTAAAAAGTCATGATTTAAATTGAACAATTTTTTTTTATTTTCAATGAATTCAGGGAAAAAAATTATCGTAAATATATGACAATTTACAATTTTTGCTTGTCTGTCTCTTAAGAGACAGACAATCGGTCACCTATTTTCATAAACAGACACTTCACTTCCGGCGTCTAAAGGTCGACAAAATCATCTTTCTGTGTGTCAAATCTTACCAACTAAAAATGAATCTGTAATGACACTTGGATTTGTGTGATTGGGAATCTATTGGAAAAGCCACCCAAAACAAAATCCACCCAAGGTGATTTGGTGAATCTCCTCATTCTGAAAAAGTTATCTTTTTTTTCAGAATTGCATAAAATGATTCATTTTACTTGTAGATAGAAAGTTTATCATCCTTTCATCCAGGGGTAGAACTGACGTAAATAGTAATATTTGTGGGTTGGGGCAATTGTGGGTGGGGCACTCGTAGTTGAGTTAAGGTCTAAATCTGTGATATAGGTTTGAAAAATTAATAAACATTTATTGTTGTCAGATTTTAAATAATCGTCCCATTGTTTATATTTGAGTCTCTTACTAAAATGGCTGCTGACCACTGTGTTAGGTGAATGCCGTGAACTTGAGTGCTTCTTCTCTTCTGAATGAGATGACATATGGTTTCAGTCTGCACAGGGGCGGATCCAGGATTTTTTTAGGGGGGGGGGGGGGGGGGCCAAACCCCCCCCCCCCCAAAAAAAATCGGGGGGGGGGGCAAAATAGGTTGACCTGATAAACTTGCGTTATGAGCAAGTTTAATTAACGCAAACTTGAGTTTGCGTTAACTAAACGAAGGAAAACGATCACAGAGGAAAACTATTCTCCGTCACGTTTCACAGTTGAACCTCGAAAATCCGTGCAAATTTTGGAAAGCTTTGTCCCTTTTTAAAGACGCTGCTGGAAATGAACTGTTTCCATACTTGCAAAAGTTCTTCCTGACTCTGCAGCTTGCCCCATTCAAGTGCTGGAGCAGAGAGACAGTTCTCGATTTTGTCCGTCATAAAAACCAAAAATCGGAATAAGCTAAATATCTCGACTGTTTCGGCCCTTATGAAAACAAAACAACTTGTCCTCAGGTCGTCAAGTGGAGTCCATGACAGAGTGATCCCCGGCGATTTGACTCGGGCTACCAAGAAATGGAAACAGGTGGATCCCTTGAGTCAGAATTCGACACTAGTCGATGCTTTAAATTCGGATGTGGACGAGGACGAGTAAAGCCTTTTAAGTGCGACTTTTTTAATTATGACTACATGTTTTTCTTTTTAATATTAAATTTAAATGATTTACCTGAGCTGAAGACTATTGAAAAATGGTATTTTTTAAACTAATTAGCCTATTGTATGTTATATAAGTTTTCTTTTTCTTGGCAGCCCTAGTTCAATTTGAGGTGTACTTTTTAACTTACATGATTTTGCAACTAAACCGGTAGCCGATTACGTCGTTTCCATTTTGAAGTGACATAGATTAAATTGGTTTTTGATTCTCTAGAATACGAACGAGAACGAATCCAGAAAAAAATCAATTGAAAAAAAAATCATAAATTAATTGCTTTAAAATCTGCCAGACATCTTTGTAAGCAGCTTATCCCGAATTTAAAGACCAGCCCAATTAGTGTTTTAAAACTGGCAAATTTCCTCCTAAAAATGTAAAATTTAAGGGTTTAGATTTCAAACCTAAAAACGGAAACTGGGGGACAAATTTCAAAAGCCGTCACTTTCAAACACACCTCAGATTCTTAGCACTTCATGGCCTGAATTGCTTCGTGATGAGTTGTAGCTGTTTGTCTTCGTTGATTGTTTTTACTTTTTCAATATATCTGAATTTTATGACCTGAAGAACATTGATAAATTTAAAGCCGGGCTTCAGCAGCAGAATTTTCAGAATCCAAGATTCCAGACTATTGATTGACGTCTTGCAAACACCGCATCTGGAATATGAAGCCTATCCAGTAGTACATCCAAATAATCCAAAAAAAGGATTTTTGAACTTGTAGGTTTTCGGAATTTTCAATCATACTATGAAAACGAAAGAAAAGAGGAAAAGAAAAAAAAAAGAAGAAAAAGGAAAAAAGATTGTGAAAATTGTACTGATTATCCTCCTATAGTAAAAATCGATGCTTGATGGGTTTTTTTTTTAGCATTTAGTAAAAACAGATGCGATCTAGTAAAGTTTTCCTCTCTGATTTAGTAAATTCTTCGAGCTCAGGGTGGCAACCCTGTGTGCTACTATAAAAAAAAAAAAAAAAAAAAAAAAAAAAAAAAAAAAAAAAAAAAAAACACTAAGTGGATACACTTGACAACAAAACAAGCAGAAATTAATTTTAGTAGAGTTCAAAACCCCTGCGCTTTCTAAAAGCCAGAACATAATTTGTACTTTTCGGGAAAAATTTCAAATGAATTTACTGAAAACAATGTGCATTGTCAGTTTAATATACATATGCTGATATCTATTCCTTAAAATCTTAATTAAGTTTGATTTCTTAGTTATAAAAGTGAAAATATTTAAAAAAAAATTCGGTAAAGTACAAATTATATTCTGGCTTTTAGAAAGCATAGGGGTTTTGAACCCTACTCATATTAATTTCTGCTTGTTTTGAGTTTGACTCTGTTATTTATTTTAATTTCTTTTCGTTTTGAGTTTCATTTATTTATTGATACTGATTTGGGGTAGTTGTATGCTTGGTAGATTATTTATTCTTTTTTTGATCATTTTTGGTTAATTAAAATCTTTATTTATTTTGGAAAACTTATTTTGTGGAATTTTTTTTAAACTAATTCCTGTTCGTTTTATATTGACATAGTCTTTTTCGAGATAAAGAAAATAATAGTTTGAATCTTTCTGGTTTTCTTTAAGAACTTATAGTTTTGCCTGCTATTTATATGCTGAAGAAACGTTTTCAGCAATGTTTAACAATATAAACTCTTTTGGAAATCATGATACAAATAGTAGTGTCTGATTTAGTCATAGACATCCTCTAGTTGACCTGATAAATAAAAGTTTACCATTTCCAATACTGTATTTATGCTCTTTCACAGCCTGGATACACTTACACGCTTTCGATTTAGTAAAATTCTAAGAGCAGAAGTAGTAATAGAAGTAGTCCCGAAAATTTCAACTTAATACCCTCAGTCTTTCTTGGTATATTGCTGAGATGTCGTATTGGCAACCAGAATACAAACAGTGTGTTTTGATTTAATTTTAAAGCAACATTTAGTTTTTAAGCATAATGGACAAACTATATAACTGTGGGAGGTTGACCTACCGAATAACCCTAAAGATATAGTTACTAGACCATTCAGGTATGCTGAACAAATTAGTTGCCTTAAAATTTTGATTGGAAGTATCTTGAAAATTATGAGCTAAAGAGGAGGGTTGATTGTCCTCCAATCACTTTTTACTCCAAAGAGCGCACTAAAACTTTTAATTTTCAGAAAACACACCGTGTCTTCTGGCTAGCTCAAAATCTACAACCTATGAAGGTATGAAGGTGAAATTTTCGTACGGATGACAACCTGCCATCCGTATGCAGGTTGTCGAAAGGGCATATCAGCAATATCTTAGGAACAGTTTCGTGTGTGAAATTAAAACTTACAACGCTTGTTGGGGGGGGGGGGGATGTTGAACTAACCAGAAGACAATATTTGTATCATAATACTAATGCTTCTACTCCTACAACTACTGCTACTACTACTACTGCTACTAAAGCTAAGGCTACTACAATTAACAGTAATCCTACTGCTACTACTATATTTACTGGTGCTGCTGCTACAACTAACAAACCTAAGGGTATTAAGAAGAAAGTTTTGTGCAATATTGTAACTGTATTGAAATACATCGAAACACATTATGCCCATATGTCAAGAGGACGTATCAACAATGCTTCAGGACCGGTTGATGGTATTAAGTTAAAAATTTCATGGTGTGTTGAAGGGGATGTTGAAAGAAAGGTGCTATTTGAATACTGCTACTATAGCTATTGCTACGCATAATTACTGAACCTTCCAACAATGCTGAAAAAAAGGATATCTTAAAACTTTGTTTGGAAACAACAAATCACTCAAATCACTTTGACTCTTAAAAAGGCAACATAACTTCCAATTTAAAATCAAATGAGACGCATCTGAATTTAATACGACCACTCATTCCATAAAAAACCTTTTTGCCCCCAGGGCATAACTTAAAGCCCTTGCCCCAGGGCTCTAGGGGGTTGTTCCAACCTTGGAAGCATTGTTATATGTTCTTTGGACTATTTTAAACAAAATTGGTATTGCACAATTTCAATCAGATGCATTTGGTGAAAAGAGGGTAGTTGGGGGGGAGGGGGTGCTACTTGACTTCCATCATTAATGACTCTTAAAAGGGAACAATAACTTCCAATTTCAACCAAATGAGCCGCCTCCAAAGTTTATACAGCCATCCCTTTCATAAGAAGCTTAAATGCCCCAGGGGCATAACTTACAACCCTCGCCTTCATGTTGTTTTGTATCAACCTTAAAAGCCCTTTTTATATGATATTTGGACTATTTTGAATAAAAGGACTGTCTCAAAATATCTATTGGATACATCTCAGGAAAACACGACGTGTTTGTGTGTGTGTGTGTGTGTGTGGTGGGGTGCTGCACTCTGACTACTTTGATTCTTAAAAAGGGAACTAGAACTTATGATTACCAATCCTATGAGTCCCCTCCAAAGCATACACGACCACCCTTTTCATAAGAACCTTATATACCCCAAGGGCATAACTTACAAACCCTTTCCCTGAGAGCTCTAGGGGGGGGGGTGTATTTCTCACAGACATAATTTCCAAAACCTTCAACTACGATGAATAAAATTGTTATCTTCAAATGTTGATGGTTTAAGAAATGTTTCCAATGTTGAAATGTTGGAGGCTTAGGGCAAATGATGAACATGGAGCGGGGGGAAGCTGTGCTCTCAAATCACTTTGACTATTAAAAAGGGCACTATAACTTCCAATTTTCAATCAAATAAGCCTCATCTGATGTTTATACGACGCCCATTCCGTTAAAACCGTATATGCCCTCATAAAATAACTTACAACCCTATCCCCAAGGCGCTGGGGGGTTATGTAATTCCTAGAGACATTATTATATGTTCTTTGGAATATTTTGAAAAAAATCACTATCTCATAATTTCAATAAGATGCGTTCGGTGAAACGAGGGGTTTTGGGGGAGGTTCTAAAGGCCCTCCCTCACTTTTGACGCTTAAAAGAACTAGAATTTCCAATTTTCAAACAAATGAGCCTCTTGTAAAGTTAAACAACCGTCCCACCGTAAAAACCTTAAATAACCCCTGGGCATAACTTACAACCCTTGCCCCTAATCTCTGGGGTTTATTTCAACCCCAAAATCCTTGTTATATGATATTTAGACTATTTTGAATAGAATGGCTATCTCAAAATTTCTATTAGATGCATTTCAGGACAATAAGACGTGTGTTTGTGGGAGGGGATAGCTGCCGTCCGTTCACTTTGACTCTTAAAAAGAGCACTAGAGCGTTCAACTACGTTGAACAAAATGGTCATATCAAAATGTTGAACCGGAAGTGTATGGGGAAACGATGGGTGTGGGGGTCATTCTCCCTCCGATTACTTTCGACTATTAAGTGGCACTAGTCCTCTCAATTTCCAATCAAATGAGCCCTTTTTTGAGGTTTTTAAGACAACGCTTTTTATAAAAACCATATATAACCCCAGGGCATAGCTTAAAACCTTAGCCCTGAGGGCTGTGGGGGGGGGGGGGGTCATCCTCAAAGACATAATTTCCGGACCATTCAACTACCTTGAACAAAATGGCTATCTCAAAATTTTGATTGGATGTGTTTACAAAAATGGTGGACGTGATAGGGGGGTTAGTTACCCTCCAATCACTTTCGAGTATTAAACAGGGCACTAGCCTTTTCAATTTCTAATCTAATGAGCCCTTCTTGGAGTTTCTACGACAGCGATTTCTATGAAAACCTTATATGCCCCCAGGGCATAACTTACAACTCTTGGCGTGAGGGCTCTGGGGAGGGGGAGGTTGTCATCCTCAAAGACCTAATTTCCAGAACTTTTAACTACGTTGAACAAAATAGCTATCTCAAAATTTTGATAGGATGTGTTTGGGGAAATGTTGGGCATGAGAGGGCGGGGGGTTTATTGCCCTCCAATCACTTTTGACTTAAAAAGGGTACTAGCCCTTTGAATTTCCAATCAAATGAACGCTTTTTGAAGTTTCTACGATTACCCTTTCTATATAAACCTTATATGCCCCCATGGAATGACTTACAACCCTCGCCCTGAAGATTATGGGGGAGTGTCCTCCTCAAAGGCATAAATTCCGGATCTTTTAACTATGTTCAACAAAATGGATATCTCAAAATTTTGATTGTATGTGTTTGGGGAAATGGTGGGCGTGGAAGGGGTGTTATGTGCCTTCCAATCACTTTCGACCATGTTATAGTAAACCGAAGATTGGCAGGATCAATACAAGATACTAGGGTATATAAGAGTGCTGTTATTGATGTTAAAAGTAAAGATCACCATCTAGTAGTGTCAAGGGTTAATTTAAAGCTGAAATATCGGAACAGTAACTACCTCCCGGGAAGTTGTGATGTTGGTAGACTCCAGGATGAGAATTTGAGGGAACTTTCCAGGAACAGTTGAATGCTAAACTTGAGAGTTTAAAATTTGATAGTGTGGAAGATGGTTGGAATAATTTTAGAAAAATAATTTGTGAAGTTGCTGAAGGTGTATTAGGGAAGAAAGCTAGAACTGTAGCTAAGAATATTAGTGAAAGAGCTTTTTGTTTAATAGAAAGGAGAAAGAACTTGTACAAGAATTATCTGAATGATAGATCGTATGAAAACAAAAGAAATGTAAAGAAAGTGGAGAAAGCATTAAAATGTGAACTAAGGAGGAGTGAAGTGGACGCCATGGATAAAATTGCCGAGGATCTGGAAGATGCAGCTAGACGGCATAATAGTAAAATATTGTACTGGCACGTTAACAAATTGAGAGGGATTAGTCAATCCGGACTTGTCCCAGTTAAAGATAGGAATGGGGTAGCAATTAGCGATAAGGGGAAAAAACTAAAGCGAGATGGGTCGAACATTTTGAGAACTTGCTTAACCGAGATAGATTTGCAGAAAAAAATATAGAGGAAAATGAAAAAGTTCGTGATACCTTGGATGTGAAGGAAGATTTGTTTTGTGAGGAGGAATTAGCAACAGTACTAAAAGGATTAAAAAATAATAAGGCTCCAGGTGCTGATAGGGTGGTAAATGAGTTTCTTAAATATGGTGGCTCTGAGGCTAGAAATGAGTTATTGAAGATTATGAATATGATTTTTAAATAAGGGGAAGTAGCTAACGAATTTAGGAAAACCTTAATTAAGCCACTTTATAAGAAAGGTGATAAAAGTGAGTGTGGTAATTATCGAGGCATTAGTCTGGTCTCTGTAGGTAGTAAATTACTTAGTAATATGATACTTTTTAGACTGAGAGATACCATAAACAAAGTTTTAAGAGAAGAGCAGTGCGGTTCTAGAAAAGGTGGAGGATGTGTCGACCAAATTTTCACTCTTAGGCTAATAATTGAGAAGTGTCTGAGTTTTCAAACACCTTTGATCCTCAGTTTTATAGATTATGAGCAAGCGTTCGATTCTGTTGATAGAAGAGCTTTAGTAAAAGTTTTATCCTTATATGGTATACCAGACAAATACATTAAAGTGATTAGTGCTATGTACGAGAATAACACTGCTACGGTTAAGATAGGAAATGAGGTTAGCAGCTGGTTTTGTATTAAATCAGGAGTTAAGCAGGGTTGTGTTCTATTCCCCTTTATATGGATTATTTTGATGGACTTTGTTTTAAGGAGCACAGGAAAGGCAATAGGAGACCACGGAATCAAATGGGGAGGAAAAAGTCTCCTGGACTTGGATTATGCTGATGATTTAAGCATCCTAGATGAAAGTGTGAGCAAAATGAATGAGGTTTTAGAGGTTTTGCGAGTTCAGGGTGCTAGAATTGGTTTGAAAATTAATGTTAGGAAGACTAAGTCACTAAGGCTAGGAATAAGTGAAGATGAAAAGGTGACGTTGGGTAATGAAAAGATTGATTAGGTGGGCAGCTTCACTTACCTTGGTAGTATTATTAGTAAAGATGGTGGGAGCAGTGAAGATGTTAAAAATAGAATAGCCAAGGCTCAGGGTGTTTTTTCACAGTTAAAAAAACTCTGGAAGAATAGGAAGATAAGTCTACAAACCAAGATTAGAATATTAGAAGCTACAGTGATGACAGTGGTTAAATATGGCTCTGAAGCATGGACGCTCCGAAAAGCGGATGAAGATTTGCTAGATGTTTTCCAGAGAAATTGCTTAAGGATTGTGCTGGGTACCCGGCTGACTGACCGTATTTCAAACAATAGGCTATACGAAAAATGTGGTTCAATACCGCTCTCTAGGGCTATAATGAAAGAAAGGTTGAGGTGGCTAGGGCACGTTGTGCGGTGAAGGATGACAGATTGCCGAAGATTGTTCTTTTCGGCCAACCATCTAGGGCTAAACGGAAAGCATTTCGTCCCCGTCTGGGGTGGGAGGACGTCATAAAGAATGATTTAAAGGAAATGGGAACTTCGTGGGAGGGTGTAAAAAGGGAGGCTTTGAATAGATTGGGGTGGAGGAGGAGCGTGCGTAGCTGTGTGGATCTCAGGCGGCTTGGTGCTGCGGTGAGTTGTTAGTAGTAGTAGTAGTAGTAGTAGTATTGTGCCAACATCGTTCTTTACTCAGGCAGCGCTATTGTGCTGCCTATGATAGCAACAATAATGAAATAGATTTATATTAAGGTGTTCCCTAGCGCACTTAATAGGAGATGCTTATTGAAGCCAAAGTATGGGATAATTGAATCACAAACAGCCGAATTATTTGTTTTGGTGACTTCAGTACGGACTTAAATTCTTGCTTCCTCTAACCTTGTTTGATCTTAAGAAAATGGGTAAAAATTAATATTTCAAAAAATTAGTGGACTTTTGGAAATAAATAACATGAACGTCTATAGAAAGTGCATGAATGTGAAATTGTAAAATATGCATTCCAATTGGAACTGGAAAAGAGTCAAGCATTTTCATATAATGCCAGGACTACCTAAAATCTAATAAGTGATTGCTGAGGGGTACAACATAAGTTGTCGAAAAACTGGGTTTCTATTCTATAATAATTACCTACTAAAGAAAAAAAGGCTATATATCTATGTTTATATTTTGAATACAGCTTTTTCAGGTCAGATGCTGTGGAATGTCCTTCGAATAATGTGATTGTTACACGGTATAAATGTAACACCAACGGAGAATGGACTGACTGCTTTCGTCGACATTGTTGTCCTGGTTATACCTACATTGCCGGAAGGTAATTTACTTTTTGTTATTTAGTTATCAGAGGCCTACCCAAAACAGCATTAGAGAAACTGTAATTTTCCTAAAAGACAAACTCTGCCATAAATCTAATCTATCCATTAATATGGATATTATGAAAATGATTCAAGATTAAACACTTCAAATTATTATTTAACGGACTTACCTACAATAGCCACTTTTTAGAAAGAACAATCTTCTATCCTATTCTGTCATATTTATCCGTCTAGTTGACTATTGACATATTAATAGAATCCTTATTTTTTTCTAATTCGGAAATTATCAATTTTATTACTTAGTTCTTACGTAATCCCAATAGCCTATACTTATTCAATAGCGCTATTGAACATTACCACTGTACCATCCTATTGGTGGTTGTATTGCTCAAGGATCAGATGTCGATAAAATGGCTAGTACCACTATATACGCAATAAAATTGTTAGCAACCTTGTGGCAGCACAGTGGACATGTCTAGGCTCACAGACAATCTGTGGGCAAATCTTGCCAGTCGCAAGGTGCATGCTTATCTTTCCTTGCCCCCTAAACTTGAATTTTTATTTCATATTTCCTTGACGACTTTCGCCTCAAAGTTAGTCTTTTTGTTTTAATTCAAACAATTGCCACAAATCTAAATACAAAAATCTTAAACAAACATTTCTTTGTCTTTACGCTTAATAAATAAGTAAACTGTTAAAGCTAGAAATTTTTGGTTCTTACAAAGCAATCTTGGAAGAGTGGTATCGCTGTAGGCCGTATAATTCTTGAAAATTATCGATGGAAAAAAAAGACATTATATGAGGACCAAAGGCCTATCGTTGTATAAATGACTCTGTGCTTTGACAAACAGTATAATGTCGTCTCTGCCGTCTCTCTCTTGAATTCAAGAAGTTTGTTGAATGCAAACTATAAAAGTCAAGTGAAGTAAAGTCAAACTTTAAACGAGCGTTAATTACTATGAATGAATTAATGAATCCTAAAATGAACAGAAACTAAATCATTAATCAAGTCAAAGTTAAAAGGAATATAGATTACCAGACATAAAACGCTGCCCGTGCCTGACACTTTTCTAAATGTTAGGGTGTTGTTTGCACATATTTGTCATTTTTATTATGAAATTTCGCTGCCCGTGCCCTCTGGGCATAACTTACAACCCTTGCCCCTAATCTCTGGGGTTTATTTCAACCCCAAAATCCTTATTATATGATATTTAGACTATTTTGAGTAGAATGGCTATATCAAAATTTCTATTAGATGCATTTCAGGACAATAAGACGTGTGTTTGTGGGAGGGGATAGCTGCCGTCCGTTCACTTTGACTCTTAAAAAGAGCACTAGAGCGTTCAACTACGTTGAACAAAATAGTCATATCAAAATGTTGAATCGGAAGTGTTTGGGGAAACGATGGGCGTGAGGGTCATTCTCCCTCCGATTACTTTCGACTATTAAATGGCACTAGTCCTCTCAATTTCCAATCGAATGAGCTCTTTTTGAGGTTTTTAAGCCAACACTTTTTATAAAAAAACCTTATATAACCCCAGGGCATAACTTACAACCTTAGCCCTGAGGGCTGTGGGGGGGGTGTCATCGTCAAAGACATAATTTCTGGATCTTTCAACTACGTTCAGCAAAATGGCAATATCAAAATGTTGATCAAAAGTGTTTAGGGAAATGATGGGCGTGGGGGGGGGGGCATTTGCCCGCCGATCATTTTTGACAATTAATAAGGACACTAGCCCTCTCAATACCCTCTCAAGTGCCTGAAATTTCGCTACTCGTGCACGCTGCCCAAGCCTGACACTTTTCTAAATGTTAGGGTGTTGTTTGCACTTAGTCATTTTTATTATGAAATTTCGATCGGAGTAAGAATGTGGGGAAAATGGGGTAAAAGTTTAGTAGTCTGCCTCCCCAGAAGGAAACATCTTAATAGAACAATTCTTACTTGATAATATGCATAAAAATAATAGTCAACAGATACTCCCATTTTCATTCAAATATTCCCGATTTCTTTTATTATAAATATACAATTTTACCTTTTTATTGTGTGCATTTCTGTTTTGAACACACTTTTGTACTTTCATTTCGTCAAGGCGACGTTTTCCAGGATTGTATTTGGAATATAAGATCATCTATATCATTCTTTTACAGCCCGTGGTTACTAAGTACTGTTAAAAAATATAATACATCACGTTTCGTTTAAGCTAAAATTTAAAAAACTGCCATCACGACAAGAAAATAGAGACAGTGTTTAATCGCGAATATTGAAAATACGAATGCACACAACAAAAGTAATAAAGTTTGGTCAAAACGCAGACTGGGGTCAAGGGGGGGGGGTGGAGCAAACTTGGGTCTGAGGGGACCCCTCACCCCGATTTCTTTCCGCATCTTCGGTATTTCGGAATCTAATCTTACGACAAAGGCTGTATCTTTTGTTCGAGAGGGGGGAGGGGGTACAAAAAACTCAAACACGCATCATAAATTTATTAATATGCATTCTTGTTACTTTTTTAAGAGTCACACAATAATTTTGGGGGGGGGGGGTCAATCCCCGTACCTCTCCCGTGGATATGGCCTGGATACGGCAAAACGCAACTTCAGCATCAAAACGCGACCTAAATCGACACCAACAAGTCACAAAAGAATATGATATAATATATAACAGGTAATGATTTGGTTAAAAGTAATAATAAAAATAATAATAAAAACTATTTTCCTATTTTAGAAATTGAGTTTAGAGTCAAATAGTTTTTTCTTTATTTTTAAGTAATCCTTAATTTTTCTGCTTAGCGTGCTAAGGTAGTTCAGACTTGGGCACTTTAGGGAATACTATTAGTATTTTTTCATTTTCACTTTATAGTTTTTACTTTATGGTTTTACTATTTACTTTTTTTACTTTTTAGTATTAGTATTTTTACTTTATAGTTTGGTTAAAATAAATACCTACAAGAAGTGTGATCTATCCTGGCAACGACTCTATTTTTAAAAGATCTATGTTTTTGATCGATTTATGTTTGACTGGATGCTAGCTGATATTTAAGCTATATTTAGTTATAGAATAATTGGAGTAGTCAGATTAATTTTCACTTCTGGAGTTTAAATTTAAAATTTAAATCATAATTGACAGTCACATTCAATACTGAAAAGTACAAAAACTCATTTCGAAATGGAAAAAGTCACTTCGAACAGTTTCTAAATAAGAATATATTGTTCTAAAATAGTCTTTTGAATTCTAGCTATCAATCTGATTCACTGGCCATCTATTTAACTAATGATTACTCTACTTCAAAATGATGAAAACATGATTAGGAGGATTTTTGCTTACAGCTATCGAAATATCTGAAAACAGCTATAAATTCTAGAGTAAGAAAGCAGAAGAATGTAAAAAAGCATGGAGAAAGTGAGAGTCTTAACTGGGAAGTTTACTATTACAACTATAACCTAATTTTAGGTGCATTGGCGAGAAAGAAGATCCCTGCTCGTTGAACTTATGTGAACAAAAATGTTCCGTATTTTTCGAAAGAGTCATTTGCACCTGCTTCTCTGGGTATAAATTCAGTGCCGAAAACCGGAAGAAAGGAATACGACCTGTGTGCCTTGGTAGGATTTTTTTTTCATTAGATCGTGCGCTGCTTGTTATGATACTACCTGCAAATCAAAGATGGTATCTAAATCAAGTTCTTAAACATGGTGAATTATACTGTGTTTAGTCATTGGCCTAAATAAAATGTAAAGTTTCGTAATAAACCGTATTTTAGTTTTGTGGGACACCATTTCTACCAGTCTCAATATTTTTGAGGGTACTTGGTATATCCCCCCTCCCCGAAAAAAAATTCCCACCACGACAAATTCCCCCCCCCCCATCCTCATGAAAGATTGAGCAGCCAGAGAAAATAGAAAAAATCAAAATAATGAAGAAAAGAAGGAATTTCGGAACATTCTACCTATGTTCCAAAATCTAAGCAGAATAAAGGGTGTAGAATATCTTATAGTATTTACTTATACATTGTCATATATTTTTTTTTTTGTGTGTGTGTGTGTGTGTGTGTGTTTTTGGTGGTTAAGTTAGTATAGCAATGTAAGATAAAGATAAAGAAAATAGTTTGAAAATATGAAATGAGTGGCAACTTTATAAGAGAAGTCCTCTGATGGAAGTACACAGACATAACAGCCTGGGACTAAGAAGTAGGAGCTATTACTTCCCGTGGAATTGGTCTGGTATCGACCAAGGGCGTCACTAACTAAAGTGTGTTTTTTTTTGGGGGGGGGGGGGGGAGTAATGTATTTTACTGACTTGATGGTATTGACTGATTTGGGTGACATTGCGTTTAAAATTAATTTATTTTTGATTCTTAACCTACTGAGATTAATCTTACTACATTGATTTTACATCATATATTTCCGTTCGCCCATTTGCCTTAATAAAATAAATTTTAAAAAATTGTGGCGTTTCGTGCCACTCTTTTGCCAATTGAAACTTTTTATCTGACTGGCTGAAAACACTGGGAGAGGGACGTCCCCCTTCTCCATACGTGACGCCTTGTCGAAAACTACAGTGCATGATACCAATTCACGTCTTGTGATCGAGAACGCATTAACTAGGTGTACGTACATCAGAGGAGTTTTTAGTCTGAAGTATTTTTAAGGGGCATTTTTTTCTAATTTAATTTAAATAACAAGGAGTCAAACTCAAAGTCAAAATCCAGGAAATTTGAAATTGAAAGAGCTCCTTATTCCAAATAAGCAAACAATAGTTTAAGTAAAGAAGGCTTCAAAAAGTCATCATGCATGTTCACAAAATTGGGTACCGTCTATTATCCGTACCGTACCTTACCGTACCGTACACTAGGCGTACATCAAAATATGAAAGCCCTGATCCCAAGAAAGTATTGGGTATTGTTCACAAGGTGTGCATTAGAAGGTTTTCTAGTCTGAAACACATTTACTTGCATGGACTACGTGACATCTCAGGAGTGAATGCGTTGCTGTGAAGAATTGCTAGCCGGGAAATGGGAAACTCAGTATTTTATTTCTTGATACTATTAAACCGATTGGCTATCTCAGAATTCAAAATCGATAGCAAACTTGGATTGGGGCAAATTCGGGATTTAGTACCACAAAATAACAGAACAATCCACTTCTCTACGAGACAATCTTTCTGGTCTCTTTTAAAAGGGCATATAATTTTAATTTCTGGTCAAATAAGCCCTCTTTTGATATTCTAGGATCGTCGGTTCTCTAAGATCACTTCTTGAAAAAAATTAAGCAAACACGCATTTGTAATCTTTCTTCTGGGAAAACAATACGCAAAATTCTACATTTATCTAAATATGAGATTGAAACCTCCTCACTAGGGTTCTCTAATATTCTGGGTCTAATGGTGTGATTTTCTTTTTAGATTTTGCTTGCCTTTTTTGGGGGTGTTTACCCCATTTTTAAAACCAGGTAAATTATCTCAGAATCGTGGCGTTTGATGTGTAACAACTTATTGAAGTTAACATATTTGAAATCAACATAAAAAGTCAATTCTTTTGATGTATTAATTGTTTTGGTTTTTAGTGGCCTGGGCTGCTCCTTGATTGTATATCATATAATAAATGAATGCAAAATATATGGATATCATAAATGTAGTTTGGAACAAGGCCGTACCCAGAGGGGGGTTAGGGGGGTTTGAATCCCTCCCGAAATGTTTATTGACTCGTAAAAACGTGACAAAAATATAAACAAATGCAAATTTTATAATTTTTGATATAAACAAATTTTGTATGCGTTTTTAAAGTTTTTTTGTGAACCTCCCCCCCCCCCCGGAAAAAATCTTTGAGTAAAACGCCCTCCGAAAAACAATACTGTGTACGGCCTTGGTTTGGAATATAAGTAGAATTTCCATAATCCTTTCTTTGTTTAATTGTTTTTAGTTGTCTTAATTTCGCTTTGGATTCAAAATTGTATACATAGAAAGAATTTTCCAGGGGGGGATTTTCCGTGGAGAGGGAAATTTTAGAGAGGGGGGATTTACCCGGGGAAACACGTCAGACCCCACATTGTAGGAGCCTTCTTGGCAGGAGGGGTCACTGCTGTCTTATTGTACTATTCTTATTGTATACTAATGGATTATTGGAATTAATTGTCCTTCTGGTCTCATCATGTACAATGTATAGTCGTGGAATAGGGTTTGTTCGATCTTAAATTGAAAATATAAATATTATCTCCAAAAATAAAAACCAATGGGAAGGAAAAACCGCTAGGAACCCCAGAATTCCCCGCCTCTTGGAATTAAACGATGTGTGTTGTTTTAGGGACAAGGCCCCAAATTAGGCACATAGGCCATATGAAAAAGAGGTTTCACATACCCATGCTCATAATAAGGTGAACATGTTACAGGTTGTTGAAATCAAAGCTATGCAAGGATTCTCCATAGTTTTTTTTTTTTCAATAGTATTCTTTCTTATTCCATTTCATTCAAAAATAGAGACAATTGACAGTTAAATAAAACCTTTAAACTTCAATTAGAAATTTTGAATCAGTCCGTTAGTTTTCAGTAAAACAGCTCGAGCTGAACTGAAAACAGTACACATTTTGATTGAACGGATATGTTTTTTTGTCATAACCGTCAAAAAAGAAAAAAAATACCGGTTAGGTTTACAGGGAACAAAAAAAGATGTCTTAAAATAAACATACTCGCAATGATCAATTTAGTTGTACTATTTTAAAAAGTGTTTGTTTTTTTCCTGATAGTATTTTCTTTTTAGTTCTTTTTCATTTGAAAGCGAAAAATAATATTCTTAAACGCGAATCTTATAATACCAGTTAGTAATTTCGGAGCAATGTTTTTTAGTTTGAACCAACCTTTGAAAGCGAACTTTCTACTTTTGGTAATTTATGTTCGTCTTAGTTTTGACTCGACTATTCATTTTAACTTATGTTAGTTGTAAGTTTCATTTGTTCATTGTAATGCATGTTCGTTTTATGGTTGCCTGATTAAATAACTTTATTTCTGCTTATTTTATGTTTTAATATTGCTGTTTACTTCTTCTTAAAACGTTTTTTTAGCCATTTCTTAAAATTAATTAATTTTCAAAAATCAGGCACACAAGGCTGTTCTCTGAATTCAGGGAGCTGTTAGCTTTTTCTAATTTTTTTTACGCTCAGCACAGTTTATTTTTTCTTTTTTTTTGCCATAATAAATGTCTTTCTGAGAGACCATGAAATGTCAGGGGAGAAAAGGTAAGCAATGAATTATTATACAGTTTAGTAGAGAATGAATGCAACTTTATGAAAATAAATGGCTAAGTTTTTTTTCCTTATTGATATTATTAACTAATAGCCTAACACAATGATACACTCTAAGAAATAACAGAAATTTCTTCTTGAATACAAAATCTGAAACATGGAAATAATCTCATATGAAAATATGCTTTTTCTGTCATAATTTGGCAGTTACTATGATATTATCACTTCAGGGATTAGATCAGTTACTATGATCTTATCTTATCCCCTTGAAAATTGAAAAAAGGAAAGTTTTAATTAGTGTGGTGTATAAGCCGCCCAGTGCACGACTGGATGAGTTTGTAGCAGGTTTTGATGAGTTGATGAGGTTGGTTTTGTCTACAAGCATGGATTTTTTTGTATGGGTGATTTTAACTATAATCTTTTAGATCTTTCAGGTGATAATTTGGATTTTTTTAATTATATGATTTCAAGTGACCTTTACCCTTTAACTTGTGTACCTACCCGAATCTCTACTCATTCTGCGACCTTAATTGATAAAGTTTTCGTGGGACCTAGCTATTTGAGTCAAAGCTATTCAGATGTGATAGTATATCCAGGCTCAGATCATCTTCCAGTAATTGCTCATGTGACGTGTCTTAGAAAACGACGTATCCCAGCTAAAAAAATACTGACACGTGAGCTGAAAAAGCAAAATCTGAATAGCTTTGCCGAGGAGTTGAGCTGTATCAAGTGGGACTCGGTCCTGGGGATTTCTGGTGATTCTTCTCTAGCGTACAATCAGTTCATGTATATTTTCCAACCGATTTATGAGAAAACATGCCCCTTGCGCTTGACCAAACAAAAGAGGGACGATCCCCGCAAGCCGTGGATTACGGAGGCAATAATAGACATGATAAAAAAAAGAACTTGTTATATGAGCAATATCTTAATAGTCAGGATGACGCAGATTTTGCAGAGTTCAAGCGAGTGAGAAATAAGGTGAACAGTATGAGAAGGCAAGCAAAGAAGAAGTATTTTGAAGAAAAGTTTTCTGATAGTAAGGGAGATACCCAAGCCACATGGCAGGTTATTAATGAGTTTATGGGAAATCAGAAAAGTAGTCAGTCGCCTTGCATTGATATAAACGGAAGTTATGTGAGTGATAAAAATGTAGTCGCGAATCATTTTGGCCAGTTTTATTCTCAGGTTGGCTCGTCTGTTCAAGAGAGTGTAAGGTGTGACAGGGAAAATTTTCTTAGCGAGGAATTCGTGGACTCTCGTGGAGATACTGTTGAGTTCCAGTTTGAAAAGTGTACAAGTGATGAAGTGATTAAAATAGTGAAAAATATAAAATCGAATTCTGCTGGGATAGATGGCGTGAATCTGAGAACTTTTAAAGCTGTGTTAATGTATATACTACCATGTATTCTCCATATTATTAATTTATCTATGGAAACGGGGACCTTTCCAGAAGCGTTGAAGCAAGCTAAAGTTATCCCGCTTTACAAAGGGGGTGCCAGGTCAGATGCCGGTAACTGGAGACGAATATCGATACTGCCTTTATTGTCAAAAATTTTGGAAAAAGTGATTCATCGCCGTCTATATGACCATCTCACGAAACATAGCCTACTCAGTGATACCCAATTCGGGTTTCGAAAAGGTCATTCCACTAGTCATGCTGCCATTCATCTTGTAGATTTTGTAAATAATTGTTTAGTAAAAGGTGAAATCCCCCTAACAGTATTTTTTGATTTTAGGAAAGCATTTGACACGGTAGATTTTAAAATTTTATTGCAAAGATTAGAATGCTTAGGTGTTAAAGGAGTGAGTTTGAAGTGGTTTGAAAGTTATTTGTGTGGGAGGTCTATTAAAGTGATGATTGATGATGCTTTTTCTTCCCCTTATCAAGTGTCGTGTGGTGTGCCACAGGGATCGGTCCTTGGTCCACTTCTGTATCTGGTTTATGTGGATAGCATGAGGTTTTATCTTCCAGATTGTTGCTTAACGTCATTCGCTGATGACACTGCAGTTACGTTTTCTAGTCGTTGTTTGGATAGTCTTGTGTTGAAAGTGAATTGTGTCCTGAGAAATTTCCATGTTTTTACTAGTTTGAGTTTGTTATCAGTTAATGTTACTAAGACTAATTTTATTGTATATTCTAGAGTAGGCAAGCCCAGTGATATTGATGGTAGAATTCTGTTTAATAATAAGCCTGTAGTTCAAGTTCAAGAAATCCGGTACTTAGGTTTTACATTGATTGTAATTTTTCGTGGAAACGCCACAGTGATGTTGTTGCCACAAAGGTTGCACGTGGCCTTGGAGCGATTCGTCGTTTTAAAAATTTCTTACCTCAGAGAGTTTTATTGCTTTTATACCATGCTTTGATCCACCCATATGCTTCGTATGGCTGTATGTTATGGGCAAGTAATTTTTATGTGAATTTTAAACGTGTTCAGACTCTTCAAAATAGAGCGATGCGTCTTATTGGTGGGTATGTTGAAGGTGTAAATAACACTTCAGCTTGCTTCAACAAGTTGCAAGTGTTGAATGTAGGACAGCTACGAGACTACCAAATAGGAATTTTTGCTTATCAATGCTGGAATGATGTTAGTCCAGAGGTTTTTCGTGATTATTTTAATGACAATAGGTCTTTGCACCATTATGAAACTCGTCATGCTAGTGATTTCATTGTTCCGAATAGAAGTGGAACCAGGGCCGGCTTCCATACTAGATTTTCAGGACCTAATGCATGGAACTCTATTCCGGAGAGCATTTGGGCAGCTGAGCACCTGGGGTTATTTAAAAATAAATTGAAAAATATTTGTTAGGTCAAGGTTCATAGTTTTTTTTTTTTTTTTTTTTTTTTTTTTTTTTTTATTATTATTATTATTAAATGAATTGATGAGAAATTGATTGATTTTTTTTTGTTGTTTTGTAGTGTTTGTATGTAATTTGTGTGTGTTGTTTTTTAGTGTATGTACCCGCCCAGTCGCAAGTGCTTTTTGGTATCTTTCTTGGGGCGGGTATTGGCATATTTGTTAAATGTATTTTGATGTTAAATAAAATGAATTGAACTGAATTGAATTGAACTATTACCTTGTCATTCTAATAAGAAATTTTAATTTTACCACCTAAGCTGTGGGACAAAGGACGAATCTTTCTTGTATCTGTGAAATTGTAGTAACTCATAATACTTGCATTGTTGGTAGACGAATGCAATTGTTTATTTATTTTAGAATATTTCAACCATCCAATTTATAAAAACGGCATCAATTGGGCATGGCGGGAAGGCTGGTATACGTCCCCAAGATTTTTTCTTTCTCCCTAGATTTTGACAAACAGTGTTTTCGGGGGTATTCTCGTTGAAAAATGTCCTTTTTTTTGTATTTTCATTGGAAGTTTGCACATTCCTCCACTTAAATTTTGAAAATACATCCCGCATCTAATTTTTCATGAAATGATGCCACTGCTGATTACTCAATTCTTTATCTTGTCACAATCAATTTTTTCAGTCAATTTAATTTACAATCTTGTCGTTTTTCAATCATGTCATAATCAATGTAATCAATTCTCAACTCGATCATGTCATATTTTTAATCAATTGTCATAATTTTATTAAATAATATAATTCTATAGATAATACTTTTCACCACTAGGTGGGGGATATAAACCCCACCCCACCCCGACCTGATTATACCCATTGTTAACATTTGTCAATTTTCTAGAAATTGAAAGCAGCATATAGATTTATCTCATCCTTGTTGTGGCACCCTAAAGTTGTATCTGACATTTTCATACTTTTGAGATAGTTGTCAC
>JAQQPU010001694.1:14512-33187 GCA_029168905.1 Artemia sp. Kazakhstan ARC1039 | reverse complement strand
ATCCAGTCCATATTTTTGAATTTCAAAGGTATGGTAGGTATTGATGAGCTTATCCATGTCAAATTCCAAAACCCAATCATCATCGCTATCATTTTCAATTTTTTTGCTTCGTTACACCTCGGCTTATCTTTCTTCATTATGAAATAAATATCACCGAACCTTTATTTTTTAACAAAAGTATAATAGTTTTTGATGACCTTATCCATTTCAAAATCCCAAACCCCATCATCATCGCTATCATTTCCAATTTTGACACGTTTTGATTCTCGCTGTCTAGGTTGATTTTCATTGACTGACTGCTGTTCATTTTCATTTTTGAATCCCCCACTTGTTCGGTGTCGTATGTCTTATAACCACGAGTGTCTTTGCCCGTCATTTTCATTTTTAACACTCTCTAATTGTCGTTTTTGCATATCTTTCAACTGCCCATGTCTTTGCTCTTCATTTTCATTTTTGATGCGTTTTTAGATTATGATTACTTCAGACAATTTAGCAATGGCTTTTGCTATAGCTGTCCGTATTGGTGTTGTCGCAAGATGTTCCAGGTTGTCAAATTTCACATCTTATCACGCTTGATAGTTCAGGTTTCGGTTCCAAAGATTCATCCTAGTAACTGCAACTGCAAATTTTCTTTTTTGGGCCTTTCAAAAGACGTTATTTTATATAAATTAATCAAAAACTTTTTGCACAAAATAAGTTTTTCAAAAAAAAGTAAAGAACTCCATTAAACCAAAAATGAACAAAAGTAGAATCAAATAATCTACCAAGCATACAACTACCACAAATCAGCATCAATAAAAAATTGAAACCCAAAACAAACAGAAATTAAAATAAGTCAAACTCAAAACGAGCAGAAATTAATCTGTGTAGGGTTCTAAACACTATGCTTTCTAAAAGCCAGAATATAATTTGTACTGTACCGAAAAAAATTCTTTTAAATGTTTTCACTTTTATAACTTTAAGAAATCCGTCAAAACACAACCCCTCCAACCTTGGAAATACATTAGTAATACATACAAAAATTAATTCTATAGAACCTGGTTGCCGTAGAGCAACAAGCCCCCCCCCTCCCCAGGCCAGCAAACACATATCAAAGGAATTAGGTTTTTGTGGTAGTTGTAAAACACTCCTTATTTCTGCTTTTATATTTCGAGTATATGCGTTCGTTGTATTACATGTCTTTTTATTTGCTAAAATTTATAATGTGGTAATTTGGAAAACATTTTATACAAAATCGTATTATTGTGAAATTTTGTAAGACTATTTTTCTTATGCAAGAATATTTGTACAAAAAGACATGTAGCTTGAAATTATTTTTATCTCGAATTGTAAAATCTATCTTGCTATAATGTTTATTAAACAATTTTTGAAAAAGTCATGTACGACGTACCTCAAAAGACGGTAACTCTGATTTCAGGTTTCTGCTCGCACTTCTAATGAATCGAAGGTGGAGGAGACAATGATGATTTGGTTATTCAATAATTTTAAGTATGGGTTTTATTCAGACTGTTTGTTGATTTTGACAATATATGAATTTGAAAACTGTAACTAAAGAATACTTGATTTAATTTTATTTAACGTCGAATAATATAGAATGAAACAAAATAAAACTTCAATTACATTAATAAATATCACGAATTCTGGTTCGTGCGAGTGCGTAATTATAATTGGATAAAAAGAAGTAAACACGCATTCGTGATCTTTCTTCAGGCAAAAAATACATATTTTCCCATTTTTGTAGTTAGAAATTTTGGTTAAAATAAGCTTTCTCCCAATATTCCAGGACCATTTGTTTGTATAGATTATCCTTGAGGAAAAAAACAATAAAAAAACACGCATCCGCGATGTTTGTTATGGCAAAAAATACAAAATTCCACATTTTTTGGAACCTCATTAGTTACGTTTTCTGACACGCTAAAACTGATGATTTGATTTTAAT
The DNA here is from genome assembly GCA_029168905.1 of Artemia sp. Kazakhstan ARC1039. Taxonomy (NCBI): domain Eukaryota; kingdom Metazoa; phylum Arthropoda; class Branchiopoda; order Anostraca; family Artemiidae; genus Artemia; species Artemia sp. Kazakhstan ARC1039. The sequence continues at coordinate 31,248 of JAQQPU010001694.1, read as the reverse complement.
TAAGATTTCTTGACTTTTAGAGAGTGTTTCACCCCCTATTTTTTGGGAAATCGGGAAAATTTTCTCAGATTTGTATGTTTTGATGAGTAACACTAAACTTAATGATTCTCATATATTTGGAATCAGGATTATAAGCCAATTCTTTTGATGTATCTATTGAAATCAAAATTTGAAATTAAAGTACCATGGTGAAGCATCATGAAAGCACCAAAATAAAAGCACCATGATGAAATGGTCTTTAAATCTAAATAACAAAATAACCTTGTTTCGACTATAGAAAATGTCTCGTGTTGGAATTAAACGCTGAAGCTTGTGGAGACAATTACCACAAAAATGTGTTTTTTATTTTATATAGCACAAAAAAGTTCGTTTTTAAGCTTTTTTAACAGCATAAAAAACAGTATTTTAACAGCATTTAAATCTAAATAACAAAATAACCTTGTTTCAACTATAGAAAATGTCTCGTGTTGGAATTAAACGCTGAAGCTTATAGAGACAATTACCAAAAAGATGTGTTTTTTATTTTATATAGCACGAAAAAGTTCTTTTTTAAGCTTTTTTGAACAGCTGCCTTTTAAAACATTTAAATGGAAAATGGCATTGTTTATAAGAAATTAATTTGAAAACATTACGGAAAAGAAGTTTTCAAAGAAAAAGTAAAGAGCCATGTTAAACTTAAGGCCAATAGAAATTACTCCTACAATAATTCAAACTGCGTGGGGGAAGTGTGGCAAAGCGCGGTACGAAGCATGTCATGCAGGGCACGAAGAGGCGTTGTGTGACACACATGATCAATGCCTGATGGAACAAGTGGTATCCCTCACTTTTGTCCATGGAATTGAATGTATTAAGGACAGTGAAAGTAGAATCTGATTGTCTGAATTGGTAAAGTAAAAGCTTGTAAAACCATACAAGTAGTAATGCATCTATATATTTGACGAGTGATTGCATAATATGATTTACTACGGACAAATATCTAGTACTATAGACGGTACATGCCTTACCATACAGGTTTCTGTGTCAATACCCATTTTCTGGTCCGATCAGAGATAACGAATACGGAGGGTACTTAATATACAGTGCAGTTTCAACGGTACATGGCTTACCACGGGCAGGTATCTAGTACTACAGACGGTACATGACTTATCAGACAGGTTTATATGGGTCAATACCCAAAACTAAAGACCTAGGTATAACGTGTTCATAAGGTTTAATGGTCTTTTCTGTAAAAATACTAGTTTCGCCCAGAGGTCATATAATCGTGTTTTTTGTGTATAAATTGATGATGTAACAACTCTTTTCTTTAGTTTGAAAAAACAACTTGAATAGATAGTCATTCTTGTTAAATTTATTCGTATTGAAATGGAAAATTTCAAAAGGATATTGGTGAGTGAATATTTTTATTCTTTTTATTCGAGACTTTTTTTCATTATAGGCAGCTTTTAACTATCTGTCATCTGGGGCAATTTGGGTAAAATGTGTCTTAAGTGCATTGCAGAAATATATCTCTTATTTAAGACTAAAAATTTATCAATGTGTGGCCATTTAAATATGTACAATATCTGTAATGTGTTTGGGTGAGCTTTGGTTTTGGGGGAGGGGGTGAGTATTATTAATATTCTGAAAAAACCTGGTGGAACTAATACGCAAAATTGTGTTATTTTTATGCATATTATATTTTAAATATTGATAGCTTAGGCTCCACCTAGGACTCGTAGAATTCTTTCTTTTTTATGAGTTTAAGCAGATTTGAAATTATGACGGAAAAAATTTATCCCCGTAAGTTTTAATTTTGTTTTTTCCTACCTGAAAAAGTATACAATTTTTTTTCTTTCATCCTGCGTGATGAAATGCGATTATTGACAGACAGCTAAATATGGGTATAATTGTTCTGATGAAACCCCCTTTTAAATCTTTTCTTATATGTAAAAGCCATTAGGTCTTCTTGGGCTGTAATTGGAGTTACATATCGTGGGACCCAGTTGAGAATTAAAACTGATCTAATAACTTAGTGTATGTGTTTTAATGTATGGCGTGAGCTTTGGTTTTGGGGAGGGGGGGGGGTGAGGATTATTAATATTCTGAAAAAAACCTGGTGGAACTGATACGCAAAATTAAGTTATTTGTATGCATATTATATTTTAAATATTGATAGCTTAGGCTCCACCTAGGACTAGTAGAATTCTTTCTTTTTTGTGTGAGTTTAAGCAGATTTGAAATTATAACGGAAATAATTTATCCCCATAAGTTTTAATTCTGTTTTTTCCTACTTGAAAAAGCATACATTTTTTTTCTTTTATCCTGCATGATGAAATACGATTATTGACAGACAGCTAAATGTGGGTATAATTGTTCTGATGAAACCCCCTTTTAAATCCATTCTGATATGTTTCTTGGGTTATAGTTGGAGTTACATATCGTGGGACCCATTTGAGATTTAAAATTGATCTAATAACTTAGCATATGTGTTTTAATGTATGGCGTGAGCTTTGGTTATGGGGAGGGTGTGAGGATTATTAATATTCTGAAAAAAACCTGGTGGAACTAATACGCAAACTTTTGTTGATTTTATGCATATTACATTTTAAATATTAATAGCTTAGGCTCCACCTAGGGCTACTAGAATTCTTTCTTTTTTACGAGTTTAAGCCTATAAGCTTATAAGTTATCTGAGGGACTTACCTGAGGAAAAAACTGAAAATTAATTTTTATTCAAGGAGATTGATGGTCAAAGTCTTCCTGAGCAATAGCGACCCAAGCTCGATGGCAGGTCTGGCACCACTGATATGAACCTAATTAGATCATTGAACATGGCGAGCAAAAGTGTAATCAGCTATGCGCCGTCATCTGATAGGCAGGACATTTCTGACGACTTACCTACAATTTCTGACGTAAGTGCCTTTATCAGATAGTTGCGTATATTAGTTAACGGAGTAATTGTAGATGGGGGGAGAGGTGGAGAGGGTGCAAAAAAAACCCTGTTCCCATTCTACGAGAGTGAAAATTCATAATAACCCCATATTTTTTTATTCAAGTTTATAATATACTTACAATTGCGCAATGAAAATATGCTACGGATGGTAAATCAGAAAGAACCTAAAGGGCTTCTTGTCACATTTTATGTTATTGCATTCGCCTATTCTTATTTTTACTCTTAATAATTTTAAATCAGCTAGTTGTGTGTATGTGTAAGTGTGTGTGTGTGTGTGTGTGTGTGTGTGTGTGTGTGTGTGTGTGTGCGTGTGTGTGTGTGTGTATTAGCTCATGGGCTAATTGTTGAAGAAGAAGAAGAGGGGTAGAGGGGGACGAAAAAAATCCTTTTCTATTTTACATAAATTACCATAGAGCAGATTAATAATTTATTTATTGACTTTGTAAAATAGGGGATATTCCACATGGAAAATAAATCCTGTTTTTATTGATTAATATCGGTGAATTATCGTCCCTATCAACACCATCTCAAGATTCAGTTGCTTTCAATGAGCCCTCACCAATCCTAACACCGCAAATGGATTTTCTGGATAATGTTATAGTTGATGATAATCTAGAATGGCAAAGAGCCTTTTTAAATGATTGTTTTGGGGATATAGCTAGCTTGGAGGACCTAACTTGTGATATAGATATGAACGAGGACCCGGAATGGACAAATAGGTTGATAAATGAATATTTGGGTGATATCCCCACAAGTGTATCTAAACCGGGTTCGCATGCTAATATACATAATCAAATTGCGTGCTAAGATTATGCTGGCTGGCTAGATCAACTATCCCCGAGCACTTTGGAAGGTATCCTTAGCGAATTGGGGGATTTCACACCAACCCCCACTAATGCAATTGAAGAGACTTGTGGTGGTGCTATTGAAGATTTTATGGTACCCCCCACTATTGAGGTTGACCAGAGTGGTGATAGTGAAATAATAACGCCATCAGTAAATACACTACCAGATTTTCTATTGTCTAACTCTGCCTTCTATCATACTAATGTCTACACGGCCGTTTTTGGTGACCCCTTTAATTCTTTAATATAAGGGGGTATAGTAACAGACCCCCTGGCTATTACTCATTCCTATGTTAACAAGATTCGAGCCCCTCTTGAACAATAGATGCGGGTGAGGGGAGGGAGGGATAGTTTAAAAGCATCAATAGCACTAAAAATATATTATTTAAATGAAAATGCGAGTGAACTTTACTCAATATATTTACATACAGAGATATTAGCAATTTGCCCGCATTTGGAAAATTATGAGGTTTTTTGGATTGGGTCAACAGCATCATAACTAAACTTGACAATTATAATGAGGGGGTAGTGGGTCGGTTGTTTTATTTATTGAGAATTTAAGCGTTAATATTTGTAGATTAAAAAATTATTTTAAGAGGGGGAGTGGGAATATAGAATTAAAATATCATTCAAATTTAGAAGGTTGTCAGGGAATACAACGAATCGGTTACGATGCTAGGCTACAGTTTTTTAAGTATGCATTTTTGATTCCGGCCTTTCGACCCCGGCGTGATAATGCTTCTAAGAAAAAGTTGGACAAATTGGCAGCTAATGGGGATGGGTCAAAGTTTCCTTAAGTAGATTTCAGTTGTTTAAATGGTAAATTTCCCGTAACATTAAAAGGAATAGATTTTTATTGCGCGGGCTAATGAACATTTAAAGATTGGTGTCAAGGTGTTACAGTATGAAACAGAATTTGAAGAAGGTCAGCGTTCTGATAAAAAGGGTGTATTATTTCTAGCGAGGGCCCCGTCTATCGAATCAGTGAAGCATTGGGTCTGGCTTCTATACACGCCTCCCTCAGTAGAGCCTGGTTCAATAGGACATTTTAAACCAATAACCGATATTAATAGGGTTTTAAGTGAGGGTAAAAAATGTGATGGGGTACGCTACTATTGTCCTACATGCCTGTCCCGATTTTGGACTGATTTAAATCTTAAGCATCACATGAAAAACTGTAAACGTCATGGATACCAGGTTGTGGAAACGGTTAGCTGAGATAGGGCGATCTTGAGTTTTACGAACTTTCAGAACTTGCTCTGAAGAGCAACAAGATCATTTTCGACTGCGAGGCCAAACTCACAGACGTGTACAATTCGTCAAATCCAAATCATGTTAAAATACATGAAGCTATAAGGGTCTCTTACGATCACGCGCAAAGAGGCTTTAGTAATACTATGCAAGTGACGGATGTAGTTCAGTCGTTGGGTGGGGAAGACTGCATGCGTACGGCATTGACCAGTCTGATTAAAACAGCGAATGGTGCAATTTATCGCCTACGGTTTACACACTATCCTGTGGTTCTATCACCAGATAAGAGATTGGCCATTAAAAATCGTAAAATATGTTGGGTTTGCAAGGGAGAATTTGATGATGGTACTGGGAATGGGTTAAAGAGGAAGGTGATCAACCATCGTCATTTATGGCAGGAAATTTTATCGGGAGGGAGTAATTTTAGAGGGGTTGCACATAAATCGTGCAATATAAATGTTAGTCAGCAATATTTCGTACCGGTTTTTATACACAATTCCAACTATGATTTAAAGTTTATTTTACCGACTTTGGGCCGCATGGAAAAGGGGGGAGTTGTAGATAATGCATGGATAGATGGTTCTTTTTCTTATAATATCATACCTTTAACATCGGTGAAGCTGCTGCTGCTAGAATTCTTATGGAAAACAGTTGACAAGGATAACACGTTCCTGAATAAAATCCGTTTTTAGAATCTTTCAGTTTCTTCCCCATATCTCTAAGTCAATTGATTCAGGTACAGAAAAAGCGACAATTTTGATAGTTTCCCCCTCCTTAAACTGCACTTCCCCGATGATGAAATATATGATTTTTTAACGTGTAAGGGCATATACGCATATGATTATTACAACTCTACCTCGAGGCTAGATGAGCCTCGAGGTATTACCGCCTATCGAAGCATTTTACAATTCTCTTAAGGACAGTCAATGCACCACTGATGACTATAAATTTGCTAAGAGGGTTTGGGCAAAGGGTGGGTGTAAAAATGGGTGAAATTACTATAAACTATACTTGGCTAGTGATGTACTGACTCTTCTGGACATTATGTGCAAAAACACGGATAAAATCTATGGGGAATTTGAGTTGGATTTAGGATGCTATTTTTCACTCCTCATCTGGTGATGGAATTGATTCTTAAAATCACCAAAGAAGAAATAGGTCTGATCGCCGACGTGGATCAGCACCTGTTTGTAGAGAGATCAATGAGGGGTGGGTATCTTTTTCACGGTGACCGTATCATGAAAACGGATCTGACTGGACAACACACTGATGAAAAGTCAGATGCAGTTTTTTGGATATGAATTCTCTTTATCCGTTGGCACTGTCTCACTACTGTTTGCCGTGTGGCAATTACAAATGGCTTAACGATCCTTGTGCTTCGAATCCAAAACATTGCTACCGTTGAGGAGAATGGGGCGCAAGTATGTTTTTTTGAAATTGACGGTGAAATACCTATGGAAATCTATGACCCGGTAAAAGACTTTGTTTTCCCGTGCATAAATAGACCGGTGGGTAAAGACTCTCCCTACAATTTATCTTTAGTAAACGATGGGAGTATGCACTGGGTGCCTTCAAAGCAAAAACTCATTGTTGACCTTAACCCAAAACAGAATATCGTTGTTAATAACGTGCTATTGAGATGGATGGTGTCCAATGGTTTCTAAGTCACAGAGATACATAGAGCCCTCCAATTCGATCCAAGGCCTTATATGAAAACGTTTATTGACACCTTTGTCAGTATACGTTCACAAGCGAAAACGAAGGTTGAAAAGGAAATCTATAAACTCGCTTTGAACTAAGCCTCCGGTAAAATGTGTGAAAGTGTACGAAACAGAAGTCACTGTGACATTTTAACCAATCCCAAAGATTATGCTCGAATCATCGCCGACCCGAACTTCACATCTTTCACAGTCATAGGCTCTAATATGGTGCTCCTACATCGCAAGAAAAGAAACATTATTTTAAATAAAATATTGCAGGCGGGAGTACAATAACGTAAATATAAAAAACTCATGTTACCATTTTAGTATAATGTATGCAAGGTACAATGGCCGATTGAGGGACAAGTTCAAGTGTATTTATGGAGACACTGATTCACTCCTGTTAAAAGTTAAAACTGAAAATTTGTTGAATGATTTGGAAAATGGAGAGTACATTAGCTCGCGCATGGACTACTCCAACTGGAATGAATCCCTCTATCCAGAGCTACTGAAACGTCAGGCCCCAAATCAATTGTTAATGTTAAAATCTGAAAAGGGAACCGATCTGATATCCACTGGTGTGTTTCCCGGGCCGAAGGTATACTTTGTGGAAGCGCACAACAAGGATATCAAACAAGTTTGCAAGGGGGTGCCTACACACTTTGTAAGAAATAAATTCAATATGAGTGTTTATAGTAACTGTGTGGAACGTAGTTTAGTCTCAAGAGCGAAAGTCATGGTGATTCGCTCTTTACAATTTATAAACTACACATTTAGAGTTGAGAAAAACGCCATTTCGGCCATATCAGACAAAGTTTATTTACTTTGGGATGGTGTGAAGGTACTTCCACACGGACACTATCTAATTTCAGATGGAGTTGAATGTATAGAGGATAGAAAACAACTCGGTCTGAATAAATTAGCTTAAATTCATTCATAGTACAAGGTGGGTGGTGGTGGGTGGCTTTGGGAATTTTTTTTAAAATCAAAATTAATAAATTATCAATATGTGCTTATGCAAGGCAGAGTTATTTCTTCATAATTTTATGTCCCCGGCCCCGGCCTGGCCCTCCACGCTCTCCAGCTCGGCCACCACTGCGGCCGCCTCAGCCTTCGGCTGCCGCAGTGGCCACCCCCCCATGCGGTGGTGGGACCCCATGTCAAATTAAAAATTTTGTTTATTAAATGTATTTTCTGTAAAATAAATAAATAAAAAAGTGATATTACTTTAAGTGTATTTATCTTTTAATAAAAAAGTGTTTTTTCTTAGTGCCTATTTCAAATAAATGTTGTATTGTTTTGTAAATAAATAAATAAAAAAAGTGTGATATTATTTTAAGTGTATTTATTGTTTAATAAAAAAGTGTTTTTTCCTAGTGCCTATTTCAAATAAATGTTGTTTTTGTTTTTGTTATAAATAAATTTAAAAAAATCTTGGTTATGTGTATTTTTTGTTTAATAAAAAAGTGTTTTTTTCTAATTGCATTATTATTATTTGTAAGCTGCTGCTTTTATGTTTAAAATAAAAGAAAATATTATTCTTTATTGTTTTTGTTCTATTTCTTCTTATTATTCTTGAACGGAGTAGTAATGGGGGAATTATTTAGTCACTAGACATATATAGTTTTCAGTTAGCGGTAGGTGAGCTGTTGAAGCGAACAGCAATATGTATCAATTTAAAACACCGTTCAGATTGTTTATGAGTGGTCCATCAATGTCAGGCAAAACGACACTCTTAACTAAAATAATTATAAATTGTGATAAAATGTTTATGGAAAAGCCGAAAAAATCTACTATTGCTACAGTATTTGGCGGGATTCATAAGATAAATTAAAAGCAATTGCTATATTGCGGGTGGTGCAGATACAATTCATACAGGGACTTGATGTTTTCGACATTATTGAACCAAACTCTTGGCTGATTATTGACGATTTAGCTGAATCCATTGAACAATGGTCCCAGGAAATGCTACAATTGTTTAATGTTCGCTCACATCATGAACAGATTTCTGTTACTCTAGTTCTACACAATCTCTTTCATCAGAGCAAATGTATGCGAACACTTGCTTTGAACTGTACTTACTATATCATCTACAAATATATCCCGGTGCTCCAAAATTTCTACTTTCAGCGTACAATCAGGCAACTAATAAACCCTAAGGATATAATTTATTGGATCTTGATCAAAATACATCCGAGGATTTACTTGTAGTCACAGATATTTTTGACAATGAAATTACAGTATATATTCCGGTGAACAGTAAAAACGGCTATTATTCGCCATCATGACACTGAAGAAATTAAATGAAAACCGACATTTATTTTCTGTCCTAAGCACTTAAAAACCCCCACTTATGAAAGCTATACTCAAAGATGGTATTGACAATGATTTCATTAATCTAATATCTGAACTTTGTTTAAATTTAACCAAGGGATGTTCAACTCCCAGAAGTAGTTAAGCAATAGGCAAAGCAAAATCGTTCAATTGTACGTGCATTGGCTTGTAAAAAGAAAGGAAAAATTTTTAAAACGAAACGTCTTCTTCAGGCGGGCGGTAGCTTTTTTACACTTTTACTACCAATAATTGCAGGACTTGTAAACAATTTTCTCTTGATGGCTAAACCCTATAAATTGACCCCAATGGATTTCGCTCTTTCGCCAGTTCAACACTTTGAGGACAATCTGAGTAAATTCATTAACAATGAGAATATTGACGATGATAAAAAACTGCTTTTACTTCAAGATGCACTTCGCCTAGTGGCCAAACATAAGCCCTATCGTACGAGACCAGTTAATGTGAGTGTCATTGATCACAAAAAAGAAACATCTCCTCAAGATTCTTCTACTGCTGGAACACAATTAAAGAAGGAGGAATTGGATTCTATTGTGTCGAGCATTGGAAATTTAATGCCACACTCATATCGTGAACAAAGTAAACGACTCATAACATATCTCATGGAAAGTGGTCAAAATCATATTCAACTTGAGAGCAATGGGAAACGAATTATAATTCAAGGGAGGAGTTATAATCAACTTGATTTAATCTATGTTATGGTTACAAATCGTAAAGAACGTTTATCATTTGACAGTCATCTATACAACTTTCTAAATACATTAAAGTTCCCCAAAAGTCTTATTAGCAATAGGCAAATTCTAAAAAAAAATTAAATGAACATCAACAATATTGATGATATCAACAATCTCATCAACAATATTGAAACAAGAAGAAGAAGAAGAAGAAGATTTTAAATCAATCTTAGAAAACACTAGCACACCTAGTAGAAACATTGATTTGACGATGAGGACGAGACCGCTGATAGCTAGACAAAAGCGAAGACGTATTGATATCAACTCAACGTCACCATCATCACCCGCTAGTATACAAAAGGGTAGTGGACGTTACACTACGTGTTTACGTTCAAAATAGTTGAAGTTTTGAAACGTGTTTACGAAAATATTGGTGAAGTGGGAAGTTTAAGTTCCCCACCACTCTTTCCAAAGTCACTGGTGTTGAGACTAAAATTATGCAAGACTATCTAGAAAATGAATCAAGTTGCACTCGACATCTAAATCATAGGCTTCGTGCTAATCATTATCGAAAAACTAAATCCCTTTTCCCACTGCACATAATGCAATCAGATCTCTTAACTCTATATGAGATTCAAAGGCGTCACAATGCACCTTACAAGTACATTCTACTTGCAATCAGTGTTTTTAGTCGCTATGCAAATGCCACCCCATTGCGAGCAAAGAGAGTTGTTGAAGTTGCTCAGGCTATAGAAAATATTCTTGAACAAGATTCGTATAAAAAAATTCAGACGGATCGGGGTAGTGAATTTGTTAATCCACATGTCGAAAAAGTACTAATGAAATATAATACAATGCTCTATCATAGTCACGGTCCTATAAAGGCTGCATTGGCCAAGGACTGATAAGAACTATTCGATTTTTAATTTCAAGATATTGTATATTGAAAAATACACCTGCTTTTATTCATGATTTAGATAAAATCATGTTGATTTATAATCAACGATGCCATCGATCATTGTCCAGCTCAACCCCAACGGAAGTTCATCATTCTGATCATAATACATTGGATACTTTTATTAACAATATTCCAATGAAATGATTGTGAAGAAAAAATTCAATGTTGATGATACTGTTCGAATTAATAGAACAACTAATCTTTTTGAAAAGGGAAATTACTTGTGGTCCACTGAACTTTTTAAAGTGGCACAAATCCTAGACACCAAACCAATCAATATCAATAGTGGCCAATCTCGCAGACAATATTGTCTGCGAGACACCAAAGATGATGAGATTCTCGGCGGTTCTTATGTCTATGAACTACAAAAAGTTGAACAGTAGTGAAATTTATCAAATTGAAAACATATTAAAGAACCGTATTCACAGGGGCAAGAGAAAGTTACTTGTTTGTTGGCTAGGATACAACTCTGATTTTGATTCTTGGATTGGTGTTGATGACATTAAAAATGCCCAATGATTTTTATGTAACGTTTATGACCAACGTCTCCGACCCTCTCTATAATGATTTGAATAAAACAAGTGATTTTGGACGAAACTCTCTCCCACTATCAAATTGGATGGTGCGTATGAAGTGGTTCTTGTCGACTATATTCTCAAAAATACCTATGTTATCCTGAGAAAAGATCGCATATATGATATAAAAATTAGACCCCATGATTGGCCACCAGCTGCTGGTGAACAACATAAAATTCAAAAGATCAATTGGTTGGATTATCCATAAGTTGAATTACCATACGAGGAACTCACTTGTATGAATGATTTATGTCGTTCTATCAATAAAAGAATTTCCGCTCGCAAAAAAGGAGCCTTTCATTTCAACTATTCAAAGGAAGAGCGGAAGATCTACATTAGTTCACCCATTGCTAATGAAAAGGTTATTCTCAATGATAATCTAAAAAATGTTCTTGGCTTTAAACTTAATATAATCAATGGTAAAAGTGCCGGAAACACTAATGTTATTTCCGCTTAGTATCCACTAGCCTTCTCCTCGGACACTTGTATATTTCTCTATGCTTCATTTGTTGAAACATTCAGAGTTGGCAAAAGCAATGTCCCTCTCCTATGAGTTCTTGAACGAAAAACTAAACAAGATCATATTCATCATTACGATATAAAGCATCTTCAGTATGTTTCTGTAAACACTTCATATTTGGAACTCTGTCAGTTAGCACTAAGAACTGAATTAGGTGATCCTCTGGTAATATAAAATGGTTTAGCGGTGATTACATATCATTTTTGACCCATCTTCACTGCCTAAGATGAACAATAGAAGAATTCAGTTTGTCTGTCCTGATATTGACTGCTATGTTGGAGCTCTGAGTCTTCGTCAAATAGGTCATGGATTGGACTATTACAAGGGGCGTACTACAATGTCTGGTTATGGTCTCGGTAGTTGGTTTGCTAGGCTATTTCGTTCTGCACTACCCCTTGCCAGAAAATATCTAGTACCTGCTGCATCAAATTTTGCTGCCTAAACACTACAGGACTGGGGTTCGGGTAAAAATTTCAACGAGCGTGTTAAAGAAAATATTAGATCTTCAGCAAAAGCCGTTGGCGAGCAATTAAAATCTCAGCAAAATGGGAGGGGATTAAAAAGGGTGCGTTGCCATCATTCACTCATCAGTCTCTACCCAGGTTGGAAGCAAAAGACATCAACAACGACTTTGAGGAATAAAAGGAAGAAGACCAATAAGAGGAAGAAAAAAAAGATTGTTAGATAAAAGAAGGATTTCTTCTCTTAAGATGACCTATTCCACAAAGAATCGCATCCATAAATTAACTCCTCATTGAATCTATTTCATGCTGAAAATGCTGATGTCAGTGTCAAGTATTTCTACTATGAACCATTTCATCCTCAACAACCCCTCTCGGAAAATATACACTTTCAGATATTTTCCAATGAAGACTATTTCATTAATTTATCATCAACATTTATTAATTTAAATGTTGCGGTGAAGAAAGAGTCAGACAATACAACCCCCACTGCTGCCAATGGTCTGTCCTATGTAAACTGTATCCTACGCAACTTATTCAAACAATTAATGTATTTAATAATGGAACATTGGTGAGCACTAGCAATAATTTATTCAACTATGCAAGCTACATACAATTTATGAGGATGACTCCAAAGGCGTATAAAGAGTTAAGAGGACAGGCACTGGGCTATGAATATAGATCAGGTGTTGGTACTGACGGTGAGTAAACTGCTGCAGTGACCCGGGTGTGTCATCTAGTTGGAAAATTAAATCATGAGATATTCAATATATCCCAATGGTTACCCCCCAATGTCAAGATTGAAATAGTTACAACTAGTTCCGTCGAATTTCATTTTGAGAAAAACACTTGCTACAGCACCTAATGCAAATGTCATTATCACTTCAGCAATTCTTCATGTTCGAAAATAACAGGTTATGAGCTCTGTTGCACTGGCAGTAGAAAAGCTAAGAGTCAATGGTAACAATATTAAACTTCTTGTCCCCCACACGATCACCAATCAACGTCACATTGCTACTGGCTCTCGCAGTTATACCGACTCATCATTTATCAATGAAGAAATCCCATCAAAACTCGCTTTGGCCTTTGTGAAGAGTGTTACTGCCGTTTGATCCTGGAGTGCATCCTCCCATGATTTTAATATTTTTGGTCTATCTAGCCTTGTGTGCAAAGTGAATGGAATTCCACTGTACACTCTATCATTTGATAAAAAATCCTATAGAACTCTGCATGAGTTGACCATGAATTCCCTAGATCATGATTCACAACTATTTGAAAATGGAATAACCGATTCAATGTTCTCAAAAAAAACCATGGTGTAATTGTTTTGGACTTGTCTGGCCCTCAGGATATGAGCATAGTACGAAAAAGCAATGTTTTGACTGAGAGTATCACGATGCTTTGACTAAGAGTATCACTTTAATATCACTGAGTCAATTTGAAACCTATCGGGAAATCACACCCGACGACAGTGTTCTAGTAGACCTTGCACCATGAACACAAAGGAAATAATCAGCGTATTTAATACGGATTTATACATGTCCCAATATAAGTCCTATTGCTTACCATCGACTTCATTGAAAAAATAGCAGTCCATCAAGTTTGAAGACAGGTCATTAGCTATGCATATTTCAAGCAGCAAAGAATATCGAATTTTTTGATCCTCTTTGCCTATCATATAAATTATAATCTCAACACATCAACAACATTATTGAGAGCAGTGGGAAAACTATTATTCAAAATCGAAGGAGAGTACAGGATTTAACGACTAAGACATGCGGCTTTCATGCTCTACTCTTTTTCATGTTCAGATGACTTTCCTCGACTGAACGACTTTCTAGTGGAAAATATACTTTCAAGCGTGTTTAATATTGATTTTAGTATCACGAATAAAATGTTTTAAAAAAGGATGTTAAATTGTTTATTAATAAAAAATAATGTATATACATGATAAAAACGACTTTTCTACTCTTTATATTTCTTCTTCTACTACGTATAGGTATTTGTCGAGAACAACTGATGCAGGTAGATCATTTGAATTCCCTGTATACTAATCCTGATGTATTGCAATGTCAGGGTCACATTTTCTACAGTATAATGTAACTTCACTCTTATCATATCTCTTTCTGTAGTCAATGATACTATCTTTGTTCATTTTGTAAAATTCCTGTGTTTCAATTTGCTTATTTGAGGCAATGTCACATACAGTATCCTCGAGTGGTGAATCACATTTTGTAACAGCCAAATAAAAATCAGTAGGCTTATAATCATAGTAACCATTGTCTTCACAACCATGACGTAGAAACCAAATTGTTTTGTTATTCTAATAGTTGAATCGTAGACCTGGCTCCTCCTCCCAAAACAATCTAAAGGCACGACGACACCAATCTCTTAGCAATAAACTAAAATCACGTTTAGGATTCTTCCCAATCATACCAGGATATGAATTCTCCCACTGATTGCATTTATCATAGTGATAATTAGAGCATAGGTGTCCTCTAGGGTGAGACTCACACGCACTTCAAGACAGGAATTGCAACCTTTAATTTGTACGGCATATCCTCTATGCAATTTACACGGGTTGCATAATCTACACTTTTCATCATACTCATCAATTATTGTACAATTCTCATATGATGACCAGCTGTCCAGTGTATACATGCATAGTCGACATGTAAGGAACATTTTTTCTTGTGTTGACACTATCACCGCCAAAATGAAACTGAGCTACGATCAACAAATTGAGTGGGACAGAGAGAGAGAGAGGAGTAAATCCTCTTTGAACAACATCTTTCTCGTGAAAAGATCATAAGTCTTAAATTTCTAAGCTAGTGTGTTCAAAAGCAAATCAACAATATCATTTTGTCTTGTCGTGATTAATATGTCAATAAATTATGTAAATGCCTTCGGACCACGACGTAAAAGCTTCATGCAATAGTCTAATAACGAACAATCAGTTTTCATTATATCGACAAGCATTCCTTGAGAAAATATCTTCCTTTGAACAGATAACTCCAGAAAATCGTCATCTAGAATCAAACGTTTTTCCATAAACACAAGATTCCCTATGATTTTCTCTTTCTCAAATCTATCCATTTTTTGGAGTTCTAACACTCTCACAGCCAACTTCAGACTAACCAGGATTCTTTTTCTACTTTAAAAATATACGCTAACCTACTATAGAAAAAATATCTTCGATTTAGAAACAATTTCATTGAATATAATTACAACAATAATAATAATCACTGATACAATTTATTTTCCTCGATATATTTCACCAGTGTATCCAAAGTAGCTTGAAGTCTACAAATATATGCACAATATTCAGTTTCGTTGCAAAGCATAATTGCTCCTCCAATTTATATTTGCTCAATAATATCACATATCTTGCATACATATCGTCCCGTTCAAAGCTTAGTCTACATCCTCGTGCAATTTCCACTGCCACGTTTGGTACTCTCGCCTTTGTATCATTGCTGCTACCTGCTCCACCATCAAGCTCCAACAGTGTAAACATACAACTCATTTTCTTTGCTAATATCGTCTCGAATAATAGAGTACAAAAATAAACTGTTCTCTCTCTGAATTCAATTCTCTTACTAATATGAACTATAATGAAAATTACTCCTTTTATTCAATCCGATTACTAGGCTAATCAAGTTACCGTATATGGAGTACCCTCCGTATCCGCTCTCTCTGATAGGCCCAGAAAATGGGTGTTGACACAGAAAACAGTCTGGTAAGGCATGTCCCTTCTGTAGTACTAGATACCTGCCCGTGGTAAGGCATATACCGTTGAAACTGCACACATATTCATGCCTCAGGCCTTGTCCCGGTCGGATAGCAATACAGATTACTACTCATACATACATTTAAAATAGTTTTAAAATAACAAAACTCAAAACAAACAGAAATTATTCGGTATAAGAGGGGGGGGGGTATCCCCACCAAAATTCCTTGCTCTTGACATAAAATTTTTTTTAGTACTTTAAAAATTTATCTTATTCTATTTAAATCACCCTTATTTTTAAGAAGCCATTCCTAGAGAATTAGGACAAAAGGTCAAACTTTAGCATAAAAAGAAAGGAATATAGAAGGGGTTAACTCAATTCATATACAGAATAACGGATGTTTGTCTTAGATTTTCATGTAGCTCCTTATTTTAAGTTGGAAAAGCTTGCTTTTTAAATTTAATATCTGATCGTTTTTCAAATAATGCTGGGGATTCTGGATCGCCTACGAAGAAAATTACCCCCCCCCCCCCAAACAAATCCACCCTAAGACTCTCCCTCTGGCAATTCTGTCTTTGCTGAAATCTTCCCCACCTGAAAATCTCTAGGGAATGATTCCGCCTGAAATAATTCTCTTAGCAAACTTTTATTTGAAAGACGCTTCCTTTTTTGATCGTTTTTCAAATCTCTGGAAATCTCACCTCTGTGGAAATTTTTCCCAGGAATTGGGGGGGGGG
>JAQQPU010001694.1:0-14412 GCA_029168905.1 Artemia sp. Kazakhstan ARC1039 | reverse complement strand
TTTTTTTTTCCTCTTCGTATTCGGAGGAAATAAAAAGTTTGAATTGAATTGAATATAAAATTGAGCCGGCAATGAGAAAGAAAGACAGATAAAAAGAATTCAGTATAGAAATGCTGGCATATTCCCAAATGCAAAACTCTCCCTAGAAAACTCAGCACCGTAAACTTCCCTCCCTATGGCAATTTTCCTATGGAAAATTCTCTCTGCAAAAAAATTCCCCCCATAAATAAGAAAGTGTCCCCTCCTCTGAAAAAGTCCAGAGTCCGTACTTTTCAGAAACAAATACTACGTAAACTATGGAAAAATTTCACAACTTACAGCCATTTTCCCTGGGGCTATGTTGGGTCGTGCCAATCCCAAAGTCATGGCTATTGCTTTTTTCAACCATGTTGAATATGCTGACTATCTCAAAATTTTTATCGAAAGACTTCGGGGGAAAGTGAGGGAAAGAGAGTCTCTAGTTGCTACCAATCTTGTTGCTTACTTAAAAAGTGCACTACAACTACGACACGATCATTCCCGAAAAAAATAAATAAAAACACGCTCGCGATCTTTTTTCTGGGAAAAAATGTAATATAAATTCCAAATTTTTGAAACATCTAAAGTGAGGTTCTCTGTTGCGCTGTACCTGATGGTAAAATTTTCATGGAAGTTCCTTGACTTTTTGGGGTGTTTCCTCCCTCTTTTAAAATTAGAAAAATATTCTCAGGCTCGTTGCTTTTTATGTAACGAAAATAAAAAAAAATACGTTCGCGATCTTCGTTCTAGGAAAAAAAGTAATATAAATTCCAAATTTTTTAAACATCTAAAGTGAGGTTCTATGTTGGGCTGTAGGCCTACCTGATGGTGAAATTTTCATGGAAGTTCCTTGAATTTTTGGAGTGTTTCCCCCCTCTTTTAAAATTAGAAAAATATTCTCAGGCTCGTTGCTTTTTATGTAAATTTAATGAATCATATATACTTAGAATCAGCATATAAAGCCAATTCTTTTGACATAACTATTAATATCAAAAATTCATTTTTTTAGAGTTTTGGTGACGGTACTTGTGTATTATACGCCACTCAATCAAGTTTACGCTGTGTAAAACTCGAGAATAAACCGGTTTCTTCGTTAGTTTCTTTTAGATTAGTGTCAGACAAGACAAGTGACAGAATAGATGGGAAATATAAAACTTGGGCTATACATTTGCACATTAGCGGGGGTAAAGTGTTTGGATGGTTTGAAGTTAGAAAACAATTCTTACTTCAAAATATGCAGAATAATTGTACCTAACACATTTTGCAAGTGAACCCGCTATACTTTATCGCCCCACCCCCTAATGTGCAAATATATAGGCCAAAATTGTTTCTAAAGTATTATATTTTCATCATATTTTGTGAGGTTTCATTAGGATTGAGCGTCAAAGAAATAAGTTCTAATTAAATAAAGCACTTGAGTGACTATGATAGATAGGTAGATAGATATTTATTGCAACAAAAGCCTTTTCGGGCCATGGCAAAATAACAAAACAAAAATAAATACAAAAAAAAACACACTAAATTACTCACAATTCATCAAAAAAGTTTCTCTATGTGCCATACCCACTCTTACAAATTTACCCAACCTTCTAAAATCATCAAAATTTCTACTTTTTAAAATTTTTTCAAACCAATCCACCCCTCCAAAATCTGTTGAAAACACTTCCCTCCTCAAATTTCTTTTGAGGAGAAATTTGGCATGTACCCATAAAATGGATAAGATCTTCCTCCTCTCCACACATAGGACACTGGTAAGGACCATTTTTAATCCTATAATTCCCAATATATTTCCTCCTTTCTCCAATACCCAAAAAATTACCACGAACTGAAATTACCCATCTTAAATCCTCACTACTCATCCCCGCTTTAAAGTAAACTTCCTCCCCCCCCCAACCTCCTTTACCAGCCCATACAGCCCCAGGGACGCCGAGGATGATTTCTGATTCTGCCACCTTTGAATTTCCTGCTCTATTAGTCTATCCTTTACTTTTTTTGCAACTAGCCCCACTTCCACACCTAGCCCCTTCCCCTAATTCCAATACTCACTAAAACCACATCTATCAATAGTCTCTTTGACCCGGTTTGGCCAAGAACTTTTCCTGCCATCTACTAGCATCTCCTCATATGCATTCTTTACTAGCCTCCTACTAGGCAGATTTATAATCCTTTCCCAATAATTTACTATCCGCACTAACCTTCCCATCCTTAATGATAACAAACCTAAATCACCTTTTAATACTACATGATTAAACTTATCACTAACCCCCATTAACCGCTTAAAATACATCAACTGTAACCGGTCTACCTTATCAGCCTTCTCCATACCCCACACCTCTGCTGCAAAAGACATTACGGAAGCTAGCTTAGTCTGGAATATCCTTTTCTGAAGCCTAAGGTCTGTCAGGCCTACTTTCAAAACACTACTCTTTAAAACTAGCCATATAGCCCTAAGACCTTTACTAGCTACATAATCGATTTGCCCTTTCCACCTACCATTTGAAGTAAACTTGCATCCTAAATAAACAAAATCTTCAACTACTTTAAACACTTCTTCTCCTACACTAAACCTTTCCTCTATATTTCCATGTTGTCGAAATACCTTAACTACTGACTTTGTGACATTTAGGACCAAACGCTTCTCATCTAGGTATGAGGACACCATTCCTAGCAGTTTTTGAAGGTCAGGCCCATCTTTAGCCACCAATACTATATCATCCGCAAATAACAGAGCGAACACCTGCATTGCAGACAGATTTAGAGTTGGGGCTCCCTGCCCTACCATATATTCTTCTATATCATTAAGATACAGGGAAAACAACCTAGGTGAAATTGTACAACCTTGTTTAACCCCTAGCCTACTGACAATTGCCCTAGAGTAAGACTTTCCTACCTTAAATACCATTCTAACAACCAAATACATTTTAACAACCAATCCTACAAAACGTCTCGGCAGCCCTAACTTTATAAGTCCTTCTACTAACAAATCTCGTGAAATTTCATCGAACGCACCTCGCAGGTCCAAAAAAGCTGCGTATAGCCTACCATCCCTTTTCCTCATATACTTCCTAATAAGCCCATACAAAATAAATATCTGATCTACCCCACTATAATCCTCTCGAAACCCTGCCTGAATTTCTATTAACTTATTTGATTCTTTAAGCCAACTATCTAATCTAGCCACTAACACTTTACAAAATAATTTACTAAGGCTTTTTCCTAAATGAATCCCTCTATAATTCTTATGCAATGCTCGGTCTTCCTTTTTAAAAAGTGGTAAAACTTGTGAAATATTCCACTGTTGAGGCCAAACCAACTTGCTAAGGACACTTGAAAATAACGTTGATAACAAAGGCAACAAATATACCCTAGTTCACTTCCAGAGCCTTGTTGGGATGCCATCAACTCCTGGTGCTGAGGTCCCTCTCATCTTCTTTAGCGAGTTCCATATTTCCTCACCTGTGAAAGGCTGCAGTAGTTTGTAATCTTCTTCCTTTAGAGGGAATTCCGCAAGGTTTTCGCCGACCACCCACCGACTCAGGCTATCCGTTTCCTCTCTTTCTGTCATCTTGCTTTCGATGAATTCTGGCCAACTTTCCGCTGGCGGGATACTCGTCTTGTCAGAAGCGTTTGTAACTGATTTTTTATTATTTTCCAAAACTCATTCTTGTTACTATTCCTAAATTCCCTTTTCATTCTCTCTGCTTCCTCCTCTTAAAATTTATACTTCTTCACTTTTAACAGTTTCTTATACTCTTTTCTTCGGCTTTTATACATATTATAAAGATATTCCCTCTCCTAATATGAACATTGTCTCAGTAGCTCCAATGTTTGCACCAACTCTGATTTTTTCTCTACGCATTCACCATCAAAAAAACCATTTAACTTCCGTGGTTGTTTCTGAGCTGTAGTAACACCTACTTCATACAAACTATCAATTAATACCTTTAATGACTCTTCTATTTTTCCTTCATTTGCCAATATTTCTCCCTTCTCTAGTCCTGCCTGAAATTAATCTCCTAACAGCTTAACCTTAACCTTCTCTTCTTCCTGTGATTCTAGCCTCAATGGATCTCTAACTTCTAATCCTTCTTCTAATACCTTGCTCCTAAAACCTCCCAATGACTTTTTTAATGCCCTCTTTTTTAACACTTTCAAAGACAACCTAATCGGCAGGTGATCAGAACCCCAAACCGGGACCACCCCTAAACAAGCAAAAATCCGGCCAAAGAAATTTATTTACAACTATATAATCTACTACACTTGGGTACTTCCCAAAAAAGCAAGTAAACTCTCCCCGCTCTTTATCCTCCCCGATCCTCCCGTTAACTATAATTAAATTTTCCTTACCACAAATTTCCAAAAGTTTACTTCCCCATCTATTTTTTCGGCGATGGTCCTTACTAGTCCTTGGAGGGATCTCATCCATTTCTTCATCACCCATTCCATCACGACGAGATTCCGAGTGGGTATGGTCTTCAAATTGGCAAGACCATGGCTCTTGCAACTCCCCAGTGTATGCATGGAAATCTCCTAAAAGAATAAAGCCATCGGCAGGAAACTTTGTCAAAAAAATATGCAACTCTTTTTGAAATATCTCCCGTGTATCCTCTTCTGAAAAAGAATTACTTTCTGGAGGGATATACACAGAACAAAACACATGACTTCCTTTTCCCCCGTGAAATTCTTACCCAAACTAAGTTACAAGACTCACTTTTTAGCCGGATCACATCATTAGATGACAAAAAAACATCTGAAACAAACAACGATACACCTCGATAATAACGACCATTTCTCGACATTTTACGATTTGCACTAAAACAACTATAATGCTTAACTATAATATTTTCTCCAGACCATGTTTCTACAAGAGAAATAACTTGAGGACTACAAGCTTCAACCAGGTCCTTAAACTTATTTTGCGTCAACCCTTGTATGTTCC
The DNA here is from genome assembly GCA_029168905.1 of Artemia sp. Kazakhstan ARC1039. Classification (NCBI taxonomy): domain Eukaryota; kingdom Metazoa; phylum Arthropoda; class Branchiopoda; order Anostraca; family Artemiidae; genus Artemia; species Artemia sp. Kazakhstan ARC1039. Next base: position 9,455 of record JAQQPU010001694.1, on the reverse strand, counting down.
AATGTGACACATTTAATAGAGAATTTTTACCATGGCCCAAATTTCCCTATACCGCCTCATTTCCCATCGTCGGTTCTTGCTGTCTTGGGCGGAAAAGTTTTTTTGGTACTATCGCCCTCTTAGCATCATCATCACCCGAGTTTACTCTGACACTATACTCTGCGGGTCTTGGGCGGTTTACCCTCATTTATTCGTTGTTATCAGGACTAATAATTTCCGCATTCGAGCGTTTCGCGGGATTACGCTGCTTTAGTGCTGGGATAGCTTGCGATCCCCCTGCAGCTGGGGTTTCTGTTAAAGACATCACCAAATTACGATCTTCGTCCCCCATTCCAGAGGTCGCGGAACTAAAAGATACAACCGTTGCCGAAGATTCAGATCTAGTCCTAGCATTAGACGGATATGCCAAGCTACCGTCGTCTTCAGGGGGCATGTTGCTATAGATTTCCCGACCGACCATGCCCGTATCTGGCGGTGGTGCCGAGTGTGAACTATTCTGGGGGGAGGGGGTTCAGCTTGGTTTCTACTAGGAGGGTTTACACTGTCATGAGCGGTGTTACGTTTTTGTTCTTCAACAAGGCCGCTTGTGTAATTATACATGAAAACGTGGTTACCGATGAACAACTTAAGTCCTCGTAATTTCACATCAACAAAACCCTCAGTCTTTGCATCTTCTAAAGTCTCTTTCAGTTTTTTTCTGGCAATCGACTCACGTTCCGTGTAATCAGGACTAATTGATAATCCCAACCTTCGCAAAAGAAAACCTGATTTTAATACATAGTCCCGCCCTGCAACACTTGCAAATTTGATCACTACAGGACGGACGCTCATTGAACTTTTAAGTCTGAAAGCGTCACGCACATCAAAAAGACGGAGATTTAAATTCGGAATTCCCGCATTCAAAGCACTGACAACATCTTCCAGAAGTGAGCGCCCCCTATGCTGCGGCGAAAAGTTATAAAGCACTACGTTTCCTCGCTTCATGTCAGTTTCTAAATACTGAATTTTTCTCAGTGCTAATCCAACTTCTTCCCGTACATTTGACACATCTCTGCGAACCGACTGCGATTCCCCTTGAATATTCTGGACTAACGACGCAACATTTTCAAATTTATTTCCCAAATCAGCCACATCTGACGTCATTGAATTGACTTGCCTTGACATCGTGTCAATAATATCCAACTTCAAATTAATTGCTTGAATTTGCGTTAATAATGCATTAATAATATCTTCCATTTTAAATCAGAAATGAAAAAGACTTATCTTTACGTGAGGGTTGTGCCCCACGGGTGCTTCCGTAACCGGCCAAACTTGCAAGGCACAACCCAGCCTAAATTTCGCTCGGCTATAAAAACAGCATTTAACGAACAAATCCTAAAATTGTAATTCCACTTTCAGTCCAAAATTCAATTCAAAATTCAATAATCACTGGCAAAAGCTTTTGCAAGCAATACCAAATAATACAAGCAATACATATAATACACGAATACCTTGGTGACTATTGAGCTGAGTCGCTTCTTGCTAAACGGTTCAGATTGTCAACACTGACAAAAATACACTGCTGCCCTAAAACTCTACAATTCTGAAACAACCTAAAGAAAAAAATAAATGTAATCGTAACATTCAGGTACGAATAGAACTAACATGGGTTTTAAGGGAAAAAATATCTTTATTTTGAAATTTTTGGTCCTTTAATAATTTAAGATCTTTACAGTTTAAAACTTTTTTTTAAAGATATACGCTTTGATTTTAGATAGCTAACATACAAACTCGGCTATTAAGAACAAAAAATGTACAAAGAATTTGGACATAGTCATAGTCTTCATTTTGATATAGTCTCCCAGGATTAACTCATTGTCCTAGAAAGTTAAATTCTGAATTGTATCTTCCTTTCTTTCATCCTTCTTCGATACTGAAGCGACTTAAATTCGGTGAATTTTTTACCAAATAATTAGGTCACCTAATTTCGGTGACCTAATTGGCTAATTAAAAAACTAGCCATTTGAAATAATATAAACCAAATAAAAGAAACTAATTCGATTTTTATTTGCTAATTCGACCAACTAATTTGATACTAATCTCGATAAATACATGCGTAGAGCTTGGATGTCTTTTTGACTCATCTTATATCAAACAATAAACTGTACGAAAAATATGGCTCTGTCCCACAGGGTTATAATGAAAAAAATGTTGATGGCTAAGGCAGGTTTTGTGGTTGATGGCTTGCTAGCTTTTCTTTGCTTTTTCAAACAATTAGTGGTAAAGGATTGTAAGCAGGGAGTGACGCGGCCTAATAGTAATCGGATAAACTGAATTTTGATTTCAATAGATACATCAAAAGAATTGGCTTATAATCCTGACTCCAAATATATAAGAATCATTAAGTTTAGTCTTACTCATCAAAACATACGAATCTGAGAAAATTTGCCTGATTTCCTAAAAAAATAGGAGGAGAAACACCCTCTAAAAGTCAAGAAATCTTAAATAAAATTATACCATCAGTTTCAGCGTGTCAGAAAACGTAACTAAAGAGGTTCCAAAAATGTGGAATTTTGTATTTTTTACCGGAACAAAGATCGCGAATTCGTGTCTATTTATTGTTTTTTTTCCTCAAGGTTAATCTGTACAAACAAATGGTCCTAAAATATTGGGAGTAGTAACCTAGGTGCTGATCCGAGTAGTGATTGTGTAATTTGTCTTACCTCTCGCCTGAGGCATGAATATACAGTGTAGTCTAACCGGTACATTGGCTTACCACGGGTCAGTCACCTATTACTACGAACGGTACTTGTCTTAGCAGACGGGTTTTCTGAGGTAGCATCCATTTTTTTGGGGTCAAACACAGAGAGAGCGGTGGTTACTCCATATACTGTAACTTGATTAGTAGGTTTTTTTTTTAAAACTTGGCGACGTATGATGTACTCAAGCAAAAACCCTATAAATGTTCATACACTACATTCCAATTTTCATTATGTTTTAACACATTGATTATAGTACATTACATTTTATTAACTTTGAAAACAATGGATTCGTCAATTTTCAATGTGAGTACACTTTCATTCTATATTTCCAAAAAAAAAAATAAAAAATAAAAAAAAACGTTTACACTTAGCTAGTATTCATATTCCTTAGAAATTTAACAAGGTTAATTTACAAAGGCCGAAGGATTTCTAATTTCCAATACTATAGTAATAAAGCAGTCAGATTTTTATTACCAAAAAGATGACGGGAAAACAGCTACACAGACTTTCTGTAAAAATTTATAAAATATTAGACAGCCTACTCTAAATATATGACAAAAATTTATTCAAGTCGTTATCACATCAATTACAGCTAAGTTTTTTTGGCTCAGAAAACATCTTTGGAAACTAAAAGCTGGCACTAACGTAATAATTGAGAGTGTATATACGAAATATTAATTTTAACATATCTCTGTCGCTCCGAATACTATATTAGTTCAAAATTATATTAGTTTTTTTAGTTCAAAAAAAAATATTTTCTCGGTGACTTCAATATGCATTCCAAAAGCTCACAAAAACTAATGGTAAATTAATTCAAATTATTTGCGGGATTTTCCCTCTAAATCAGAATGCTTTCTCCTTTTAATTGACAATATTAGCAGTGCAGATTTGCCAGCTGCGATTATTAATAATTTTACACGCCATTAAGCCAAGTACAGCGCTTGATTTGGCCAAAGCAAGGGAGACTTAGCCTCCCTTGGTTAATTTCAGTTAAATATGTTAATGACTAAATATTCACATTTTCAACGTTTAGTGTTAGGGGGGTGGGGGTGCTAATTTTCCTTCTGTAAAAGGGGATTGTTTTTTTTTCATGCTAAATTTTGTCTTCTTTTATTTACAAGTTACCCTTGGCTTCTCTCATAATGGCTGCAACGGGCTATATATATATATAAAACGGCTATAGCTATAATAGGCCGATTATCTCTTGACCTTAACAATATGGAAATAATATCCTGGTTTGAATATACATTGGGTTAAAAAGACCTCACAAGAAAAAAAAACAACTCAAGTATAATAAAGGGTTTTAAAACAAGCCTCTACAAAAATAAACCGATGAAGAAAATAAAATTTTCGGTAATATTTAGCAGTAAGAAGAAGGAAGGTAAAGAAATAAATAATAGGAGCACCTTTAAGCCATTATGCACATCACGCCTTAATGAGCAATAAACTTTTTGCCTTTAAACAAGAGGAGGGCAAATTTGACCTCTTAAGCATTTATCCAACAAAATGGAAAAAGGGGATTGTTTTTTTTCATGCTAAATTTTGCCTTCTTTTTAAGGAAGAGGATTCTTGCAATTACCCTCCCTCTGAAAAGAAACCAAGATGGAACGAAGCCACATTGATGCAAGCCGCAAGGCCCTCCATCATCAAATATAGTGGTTCAATTATACATGCTCTGGACCAGCCAATGACCACGCAACTTTTAATGCCAGGAGCCTCTGCGCAACCCTCTACGCAAGCTGGGAGGAAATTGAAAAGAGAGTGGGCTGCTTCTCATAATACCTCAGCCCAGACTACTCAAGATCGTGAGGTTGACCCCCTTCATGCTTTGCCAGGGACCTCAGGTGTAGAAGCCCAGTCAGAATTTGTAAGTATATATATAATTTTTTTTCTTTCCGTATTTTCAAAAATAAAGTAAATTTTCTCAAGCGCATAATTTTGATGAGTAAAACTTAAATTTGTTTCTAAACTATTCTATAATAATCCTATTTCATTTTCTTTCATTAACCAAATTAGCAGTATATAAAAGAATGATTATAACACTGAAGTAGCATATAGCTTATCATACATTTCTATAGAACCTCACCTGTAACTTCTCTTTTAGGCAAGATGTTCTCTAATGCAATAATCCATTATTTCTTTAAACAAACTAACTATATAAAAAAACAATTCACTATTTCACAGTTGGCAATTGAACAACCATTCTTAAACTGGTATATGTTTTGCACTAAGCTTTCGCACGTATACGGCTCTTATCAGAATGTCCCATCAGTACACCTGAATTTTTAATCCGCCGACAGGTATAATTCGAATTTTAAATGCTCCTTGCAAAGTGGGCTTTAAATAACAGGATGTCTATCTTCGATAAGCAATTAACACAGGAAAAAAGGTTTTTTAATAATTTCCAAATATGTCATCACAGTGATGTCAAAAAGCATTATTTGGGCGAACCCGTTTTTGGTCATTTCAAGCAATTATTTCGACGAAACAGTTAGGGACATTTTAAAAGATGTTTTCGAGAAAGAATTTGAGGCTGTTCTATTTGAACAGTGTTGTGAAGTCCGATATCCCAACTCGAAAGGGCTTCGATCCTCCTACCCCGAAGGAAGCTCCCGGTTCCCAAAGGTCCTTCCCGGGGGCTCTAAAAAGGACCATCCGGCATTTTAATTGTACTTTAATTGTTTATATGGAAGGAGAAAAAAAAGTTCTTCTCTCTTACAATGATTTATTTAGTCCAGGTCAACTACGTCCGGCACTTCAAACAAATCCGTTGCCAAAGGACATAGGAAAATTCGGATTGTCGAGAAAGTTACACCAACACCAGCAACCGATGTATGGGCCTCGTGTCCATTAACCGAAGCTGAAGAGCAAGTGTTCATACAGCATACTGCATCGGTTGAACGATGGTCGGATTTTATTGAGAGTTATATTCAAGAGGGTCAAGCACTAGAGTTGGACCCATATTTTGCGTTTTTATTCTGAAAATTTTTGGAATAAAACCATTAGTTTTATATATCATTCTCTTGTTCTAACTTATCCTCTAAGAATAAGACTACATTTTCCTGTCTAAAACAATATATATTTTTAACATGTTCAGTTGTCATTATGAAAGACAAATGGCAATGTAACTTTTTTTTCTTCTTCTTTTAATTGTTCAGGTGGTGGGACAATGACTATGAAAAATTGACATAGTTTATTAACTTTATAAAAATAATGGTTATTTTACATAAAAAATAAAACTTTTTTTTCTACAGATTAATGATATAGCACCACCACCAGCATTGATTGATGAAACAAGTGAATTTATAGGACCAATTCTTTCACCACCAACGGAGTTCAGTGATGAACCTACATTAGTTCTAGAGAATATGGAGTGGCATAGGGGTTTCCTTAATGATGTTTTTGGGGAAATGGCTAGCCTAGATGACTTAACCTGTGATATTGACATGCTTGAGGAACCGGGGTGGGCAGATAGTTTTATGCGCGAGCATTTAGGAGATGTTACTAGTGCATCTGAACCGGGTCCTCATAACGAAATTCCATCACAGGACAATACAGGCTGGCTCGACCAATTGTCCCCAAACACCTTGGAATATGTACTAGGGGACTGCCTCATGCCATCTCCAACCAATGCTATTGAACAGACTGGGAGTGGTGATGTTATTGACAATTCCCTGTCACCCTCCACCATTCCACTTAATGATATAGCTAGTACTAGTAGTAATACAACAACAACAGCAACAGTATCCCCTCTTCCAGATTCTTTTCTGTCCAACTCTGCCTTGCACCACACATTGGTCTACAGCGCCAAATTCGGTGACCCCTTCAACTCTCTAATGTCGGGGGATATAATAACAGATCCCTCGGCCATTACACTTTCATATACTGATAAGATTTGAGCCATTCTTGAACAACAAATGGGGGTGTGGGGAGTGGGGGTCAGTTTAAAAGCATCAATATCACTAAAAATATTTTTTTAATGAAAATGCGGGTGAGATGTATTCGAAATACTTGCACACAGAGATGTTGGCAATTCACCCGCATTTATCAAATTATGGGGAGGTTTTTCTAAATTGGGCTAATAGTATTCAAAGTAAGTGGGAAAATTATAACGAGGGGGGTAGTGGATCTGTGGTTTTATTTATTGAAAGTTTAAATGTTAATATATGTAGGTTTAAAAAGGATTTTATTGTAAAAGGGGGAGCGGGGAATATTGAATTAAAATATCATTCAGATTTAGAGGGGTGTCAGGGGATGCAACGAATCTATTTCGATACGAGGCTACAGTGTTTCAAGTATGCATTTTTAATTGCAGCATACAGACCACTTAGAAAAGATGCATCTAAGAAAAAGTTGGATAAAATGGCAGTTAATGGTTGGGAGGGTTTAAAGTTCCCCTAAGTAAATTTTAATTGTTTAAATGGTCAATTTCCCGTGACACTAAAAGGAATAGATATTTTTGAGCGGGCTAATGCACATTTAAAGATTGGTGTCACGGTGTTACAGTATGAAACAGAATTTGAAGAGGGTCAGCGTTCCGATAAGAAGGGTGTATTATTTCCAGTGCGGGCTCCTTCAATTGAATCAGTAGAACATTGGGTGTGGCTTCTATACACCCCACCCACAGACTCCGATTCAATTGGTCATTTCAATCCAATTACGGATATTAGTAGGGTTTTGGGGGAGGGTAAGAAACATGAGGCACATTATTACTGTCCAACATGTCTCTCAAGATTTCGCTCTGATTTAAAGTTAAAGCATCACATGAAACACTGTAAACGTCATAGATACCAGGCTGTGGAGACGGTAAGCGGAGATAGAGCGATCTTACGTTTTAAAAATTTTCAAAACACGCTCCTGCAGAGCAATAAGATCGCTTTGGACTGCGAAGCTAAACTGACAGACGTTTGCGATCCGTCAAATTCAAATCCTGTTAAAATACATGAAGCCATAGGAGTCTCTTACGCTCACGCGCAACGAGATTCCAATAATACCATGCAAGTGCTGGATGTAGTTGAGATGTTGAGTGACGGTGAAGACTGCATGCGCTCGGCATTGGTCAGTCTAATCAAAACAGCGAACGGGGCAATTTCGCGCCTTCGTTATACAAATTATCCTATGCTCCTATCATCAGATGACATAGTGGCCATTAAAAATCGTAAAATGTGTTGAGTTTGCAAGGGAGAATTTGATGATGGTGTTGGGAATGGTGGGAGGAGGAAGGTGATCGACCATGATCATTTGTGGCAGGAAATTACATCGGGAGGGAGTAACTTTAGAGGGGTAGCACACCAGTCATGCAATTTAAACGTTAGACAACAATATTTCGTACCTGTTTTTATACACAATTCCAATTACGACTTAAAGTTTGTTCTTCCGGCGTTGGCCCGCATTGCCAAGGGAGGAGTTGTAGATGACGCATGGATAGATGGTTCTTTTTCATATAATATCATACCCAAATCATCGGAGAAGCTACTGCTGCTAGAATTCATGTGGAAAACAGTTGACAAGGGTAATACGTGCCTGAATAAAATCCGTTTTTTAGACTCTTTCAGCTTCTTCCCATAATCTTTAAGTCAATTGATTCAGGTGCAGAAAAGTGATAATTTTGATAGCTTCCCCCTCCTCAAACAGCGCTTCCCAAATGATGAAATGTATGATTTATTAACGTGTAAGGGTATATATCCATATGATTATTACAACTCTGGCTCGAGGCTAGATGAGGTGTCACTACCGCCCATTGAAGCTTTTTACAATTCTCTTACTGAGAGTGAGTGCACCACTAGCGACTACGAATTTGCTAAGAGGGTTTGGGCAGAGGGTGGATGTAAAAATGGATGGGATTATTGTAAACTTTACTTGGCTAGTGACGTACTCACTTGTCTGGACATTGTGTGCAAAAATACGGATAAAATCTATGGGGAATTTGGGTTTGATTTAGGTTATTATTTTTCCACTCCCCATTTGGTGATGGACTTGATACTTAAAATCAGCAATGAAGAAATATGTCTGATCGCCGATGTGGATCAGCATCTCTTTGTAGAGAGATCAATGAGGGGTGGGTATGTTTTTCACGGGGATCGTATCATGAAAACTGATCCGAGTGGACAGCACACCGATGAAAAGTCGGACGCAGTTTTTTTGGATATGAATTCCCTTTACCCATCGGCAATGTCTCACTACTGTTTGCCGTGTGGCAATTATAAATGGCTTGACAATCCGTGTGCTTCGAATTTCCCCGACATTGCCAGTGTTGAGGAGAATGGGGCACAGGGATGGTTTTATGAAATTAACGGTGAAATACCCATGGAAATCCATGACTCGGTAAAAGACTTTGTTTTTCCGTGCATAAATAGACCGGTGGGTAGAGACTCTCTGAGTCCCTACAATTTATCTTTAGTAGAGGACGGGAGTATGCACTGGGTACCTTCAAAACAAAAACTAATTGCCGACCTCAACCCGAAACAGAATATCGTTGTTCATCACGTGCTATTGAAATGGATGGTGTCCAATGGTTTCAAGGTCACAAAGATTCATAGAGCCCTCCAATTTGATCAAAAGCCTTACATGAAAACGTTTATTGACACCTTTGTCAGTAATCGTTCACAAGCGGAAACGAAAGTTGAAAAAGAAGTCTATAAACTCATTTTGAACTCAGCTTTCGGTAAAATGTGCGAGAGCGTACGACACAGAAGTCGATGTGACATTGTAACC